>JARJEB010006270.1:0-14586 GCA_030264535.1 Liometoxenus newtonarum
AGGTTGAATTTATCGCAAGATTTCAGACAAAAACAGTAATCTCACAAAATCGCAGCTTGAAAATCAGCTTTAAGACATTGATCAAAGTGTCCTCCAATGAACAACGGCGGCAACATTGGACAGCCTAATGAAATTTAGAAACAAAAACGCAACGTTGTCATTCTCTCGTTTGTTTATGGATAATAAATAGATAATTCCAGTTTTTTGTATAATAAAAAAAATGTTACTAACGTCTTGATTGGAATGCTGATTTGGATTATACATTTGAACCGGTGGTGGTGTTTGCATAGTTCCAGGACTCGGCGTTGCCGCTGGAGTCCTTCGTTTCATCCACGACATAGTTGATAATTGTTACCTTATCTGAAAATCAAATCATGCCGAATCATTTACTTACATAAAACATTACATAAAATTTATCATAGCTTTTTTTTGATTTCGTACGCTTAAGATTAGTTCGATAAATATTAGAAAAATACACTGGGCCACGTCTATATCAACGTTTTAACTGTTTAAATAACAAACATTTACATATTGCATGTACGTGTGGCACTGGCAAACATATGTTACAAAATGCAACACACTTAAAACCAAAGGGAAAGTATTAATTGTATTGCTATTCACAATTCATTGTCATAGCTCAACTGAGCCACTGAACAACCAACATAGGCAAATAATGGAAAATGGCATGGCACACTTACAATTTTCACGAGAATGATCAAGTTACACGAATGTTATTAAGGAACGTTACACATTTTCACAAACACTACAAGTTGGACTGTTTTTTTTTTATTAATAAATATAAACGGGCACTTTCATTTTTAACACTGAACGAACTGACACTGACTGAATGCAAATTAGACGGCTACGTGTAATACCAATACCGAAATATGTGACAGTGACAAGTCAATTGTCAAAATCAGTATCTTATCCCACGCATCTCGCTGCGCACCTGATAGAAGCTGCTTTCCATCTAATCGCTCGAACTACTCAAACAATTCAGAGTAACTCTAAACTACTCGTAGCAGTTTAGCACGGGTATATCGAAAGTAACAAGTATAAGAACAACTATATTGCGCATGCGTTTAATGTGTCTTCCAACGCGATATATTCAAATTCATATGAATTCACATTTTTTTCACATGAATTCAGATTTTTTGCCAATTCAAGCTGAATTCACAATTTAAAAGATTCATGCAAATGTTCACTGAATTCACAGAAATTACCAGGGAATTCACACTGTGAATTCCCTGGTAATTTTCTAACTAGTTGTTTTCTCCTCAGTTACTTTTAACGCGATGACAGTTTTCGAACGATTCACTGCGACACTTGTAGTGCGTGAAATAGTAATTTCGAACGATTATTTCTGTGAGAATTGCAAAATAGTGTTGTTCTCGAACGCGTTCCTGGTGAAGCAAACAATTATGGCCATTTGGTGTAATCCCCTTCCGTCCCCTGGCTGCATGCCCCTCACCAGTAAATCGACTTTTATGACTTCTATCTCTATGACTAGACTAAACTTTGATTTCACTAAACAAATGCTAAATAAATTATTGGTGCCCTTTGGTCGTGAAACTAAGGGCTGATCGTAGTTTTTTCCGAATTTTCGGCGATGTCCATTTACTTGAGTGCCCATGGGCTCCATTCATATCGCTGGGTGATACTCCTTCGTCCACATCATCTGCTTCCGTTTTTATTTCCATTTTCTACAAATACATTTATTAAATAATGTAGGTATTCCTAATCTGACTAGTAAATTGCAAATTTATGGACCACGAATAATTTCAAAGTTTTAACGGTTTTTCTTACTTGAACAATGAGTCTTAAAAGCTGTTGTTGACCTTCCAACATTGTGGAGATATCTCTTAACTTCCTCTTGGTTTTGTCAATTTCATGAACAACATAATCCTCGCTGCTCTCCATGACCATGTCAAGACCTGCAACATTTCAGGATCATATAAAATGGACAAAAAAAGGAAATAAAATAATAAGTCAATAAGTATTAGCAGAGTGTTTAGTGTACTACATGAAGAAGTAAAGCAGAGAAAGCACATCCAAAACAGCATTTGTGATTAGTCATGCTCCTACCCGAAAATTGTGACTTGTTCCAATGCCAAGGCGACTTTCTTCGATTATTTCCTGTATTTACTGCAAATAAATAAGCACTAGGACTAAAAAAAACTAGGTAAATCGTATAATTTGTTGTCATTTCATGACTTGGAAATAAATTAAAGACGAAAGCTGGCTCGCTAAAGTTTATCATGCTAATATTTTTCTGAGTTAAACCACCCATTTAATACGAACCATCATCAGAAAACGGATTGCCGAACCATTTGCGTAGAATCGAATCCAAGAAGCCCAATTTACATTTGGCATCATTTGGATATTCAATTATCTCGCATTTATCGACCTTCTCCAATAACATTTGGGGTAGTTTACGTTCCAATTCAGTGTGCAAAACTACCTGTTATAGTTAATCAATTCAATCATAAATTTAATCCAGATGTTCTACGTTGTGTCATGCCTACGTCACGGAGCTAATTTTAATCAGCTGATCAAGATAAAGATGGAGGAAAAAACATGCACCTCAAGCACATTAAGGGCCATCGTGCTTATTGCTCATCATCATCATGCTTTTCGTGAGGAACTTGACTGGCTTATAAGTTGAGCCGAAACCGAGGCCGAAACCGAATGAGCGAGATGACCCTTGATGTGCTTGAGGTGTGTTTCTTCCGCCATCTTTATCTCGATCAGCTGTTCATTCGTAAGGTCATACCTGTCACCAGGCTGACATGGAATTACCTGCATGGCTAATCGTTTAAGTTGTGCATTCCTGCGCACCGATTCAATATCCCCGACAGCCAAACCGATGAGTAGATTCATTAATAAGATGGGCATCAGCACCATGAAGATACCCAACATGAAGAAAGTGGGCAACGGGAATGGCAAAGTGCGCGCTTCGGCTTTAAAATAGAATGGTTGTACATAGGTTCCCAGAAAATCAATTTCCCCCAACATCATGGAAAAGGTCCGAACCAGTGACATTGGAATTGATCGAAAGGACAAGTGTTCGCCCTAGAAGAACAGAAGAAAATAGATAAGCGGCCTCAGGACCACAGACAGGCCCTTTGGGAAACAGCCCGATTGTCCAGGTGTCTCGACCCGGTCCTGCTCTGAATTCTCTTAATAATGGGCTGAAAATTCTACTAACCCTCGATAAAAGAATGTAGAAAGCCATGCCAAATGCAATAATCAGAATGGAAAAGACCATAAGTACTTTAATCAAAGTCTGCAGAATTTCCAAAAACATCACCACGTATATCCCAACTTGGTCGAATCGTTGCAGCAATAAGAGCAGATTTAACCAGCTTAAGAAAACTGTTATTGATGCACAAGAGTATTGCAGATCGGGCGTTGCTTCAACAAATATTGGTACCACCATTATGATCGACGAAACGTACAGTACCCAGGAAACTAAGTTAATAGGATCCAAGAAGTATAAGTATTTTTGTTGATAGACCTGCACCATTTCTCGAACTGAATTCAGTCCGATGTAGGCCATTATGCCCAATGCACTCATGTACATTATCGGTGTAACGCGATGATCATCAGTTTTATGATTCATTGTCAATGTGTCCTGAAAAATACAAAAAAGCACAGTATAGGACTTGTATTTGCCAATTATTTAAACTGGTCACACTTGGCTCCGGAAATCCTCTGAGGAAAAACTAATCAGTCCTGGCCTTCCGTATGTCCGAAGCAAATTTGTGAATAACTGAACAGTCCGACAGTCTCGGACTGAACAGGTTGACCGGAGTGTGTGCGTCAGTCAGTTCAGTTTGATTGAGATTTCGACCGCCGCGCACTCCAGTAGGCCAGGACTGCACAGTTTTTCCTCAGAGGATCTCCGGAACGTGTATGGCCGAGGAGGTATTCAGGACGAGTCCGGAAATCTGGACAGGCAGTTATTCCCTAGAGGATTTCCGGAGCGTGTATGGGTGGCTTTACGTTCTGATCTGTTCCGTTTTCAACAAATTCTGATACTGATTTGGCAGAACCATCACAACTCTCATCAATATTCATCAATTGGGAAGAAAAACAAGTGACAAATCCAAGAAAGATGCTGTAGAAAAGCACATTGGCTAAGTGAAAGTATTTGCCGTACGAGTTCCATTTCATTTGGAGATATTTTTGACTTAATGGATGCGCTAATAATTCAACTCGTCCATGGGAAACCATTGCCTAAAAAATTGTAGCAGTTGAAAGAATAAATCAGCTTACAATAATTTAAATAATCTTACATTCAAGGCTGGTAATGGAATAGGTTTCGAAATATTAAAAGCAGAACCAGTTTTCTCATCCATATCGGCATAGAATTGCGGACATTGTAGACACGAAAAACTGTACTTGATCTGTAATTGTATAAATGAAATCAATAATATTATGAAATATTTATATGGGATCGAGAAAGATATGAACACTTACGTAAAACGACTTTGAATCCTTTTTGCAATTTGCTTTCGTAATGCACTTATCCTGGACGGCTTCAAACACGCGGGGCATCGATGCGATCAACGCCAATGTAACGCAAGGATGTTTGTTAGATTTTAATGTCATTACTTCCTCCGCGCTGAAACAAAATTGACAAATTCACTTTTACGGCATGGGAATGAGAATGAGCGAAGGAAAGTTTCCATTTTGGACATTAATTGGACATTTATGTGATGGGGGAAACGCAGATTTGTGACCAAAATCAGGAACAAAAGCCAAATGTCACAAATTAACCTTAAAAAGTGATGTCCGTTTAAGTGTCCTAAAATGTCATTTATTTGAAAAAATGTCAGATGATTGATGTCCAAAAATGTCCGGACATTTATTGGGACACTTAATGGAATAAATGTCCGGACATTAATCATCTCTAGGATAATGTTATAAGAAGACATCTTTTCTGGAATTGATCAATTTGTATGAATACTAATTTTTGGGGATATTGTGGAACGATTATCCATTATTTTCCTAATCGAATCCCATCCAGGCGAGAGTCTCATCCTTTCACGGATTTCTCTAGTCTGGGAGCCATGGATGTTGTGTTACTAAGTACATCTTTGTGCCCAACTAAGTGGCATAGGTGCTGTGGCGTAAGCCATACTCCTTAAAACGATCTGCAATCTTCGAGATCGAGAATCATCAAGTCAAAAAAACAGCTTACCGATCTTCATGTGTAACCATAGCAAGCGCTGCTTCAGGGAACTTGTAATAAATTGCATAATCCATTGCACTCATTTCCATCGAGTTGTATAATAATTTACATTCCATTGATAGTAGTAGTGCGATAGCATTCGGTTGGTTTTCCATCGTGGCTAAGTGGAGCGCGGAGTTCTACGACAATAAAACAGGAAATTGAATTTGGTTTTCCAAGCAACATTCGTTTAATCCTTTAAACTATTAAAATTAAGCATTCGCATAATTCCTGAATAAATGATTTCCTATTGTAAAATAATCGAGAGGTGAAGTTGAACTATACTTACCCCGTCTTTATCAGTTTGGTCTAATAGATGAGAATGAACCGAATGTAGCATTTCGACTGTTTGAGTGTATCCATTCATTGCTGCTAAATGCAACGGATTTCGTCCATTGTGATCGCGATGTAGTAGTGCTCCACGATTCAGGAGTAATTGGACCACTCTGGTGTGTCCTTGCTTGGAGGCGATGTGTAATGGGGTGAGACCTTCACCATCGCTTTCATTGATTATGAATGTTCCTTTTTCCGAATCTAAGAGTTGTCTCACTGTATTAAATCTTCCATATCTGAAATTAATTTTCGATACGCGTGCGCATTAGCATATGTCATACGCGATATTTGTTGGTTAGAGAATAATTTGACATTGACATTTCTATTATACATATTTTACCTGGCAGCAAAATGTAGGGGACTCTCGTTGTTATTATTCTTCAAATTAATACAAGCACCAAGCCTTATCAAATTTTCCAAACTGCGAATGTGTCCTTCACGACTTGCATAATGTAGTGGCGAACATCCGGTGAAATCCTTTTCGTTGAGGAGTTGCAAGAGACTCGCTTGCGATTGTGCCTTTATTCAAACGCATAGAACAAAACTATAATTAAGCAGCTTTTTTATTTAGAATTTAAAACACAAAACAAATAAATCTATATGTAGACTCGGTTATACAATTTCTCTAAAATGAGTAAAGAACGGTTTATGATTGACATAATATCAGTATTTGAAATGGCATGTTACGATTTACGACTGCGGAATTAATCCCCTAACCTAAACGCTTGACGTTGACATAGAAGTTCCCCAACTCTCAACTCTTACGGAATATTTCCTATTCCTAGCTAATGAGGTTGATGAGCCACCTATCCAATAAAACAACTACGTATTAGGTATTCTAATATGTCAACATTTCGGTCAGGATGAAAACATTGCATATGCGCAAGCGCGGTGACTACGCGCAGACGCAATACCGTCCTCCATGACCAAATCTGTACAACAAGTTGCATACTTAGTTTGTTTATGGTTTTGAGTTAAGAGAATTATTGGTTTGCTTGACTTTAAGATTTGCGTGTTCACTGTTAATGTTATTAGACCTTGCAACTCTCTGAGAACATAAAAACGTCGAAAAGCAGTAATATAGCGAAAGCACGACTAAAATTTGCCATCTTTTGGTCAGGTGTTTAAAATACCTAACCTAATATCATGGTGATGGATATGACGGATTTAAGCCGACTGAAAGGCAAAAACATGTTCTTAAGTTTTAAAATCTGATATTACGCAAGCGCACAGGTCAGCTGTAACCATTGGGTGGAACCTTAGAGCACACCTCTTATGGAACCTTAGAGCACAGCTGCGCACCTGCGCAATATCAGATTTTAAAACTTAAGAACAACATTTTTTGCCTTTCAGTCGGTTTAAAAAGCTAACGTTGGGGTAAATAGACTATGTTCTCTCCATTTTATATGCTCTAAGGGATATGACTACTGAGATTGCAGTTATTTTTGAGGTTATTTTTTCACTTTTGACCTGCGCCCTTGTTCAATATCATGGCTTATGCGAGTTTATGTCATTAATCATTAACCGAGTCTTATGGATTATGTCATAAGTTAAAATATTATATTATGTAAATCATAAACTGTCCTTTATACTTTGTTTACTTGAGCAATATTTTGATTGCTTTTAATGAGATTTTTCATTTGCAGAGAGATTTCAGGATTTATAAAGTTGGCTGTGCAAACTAAGATTATACGGGTTTATGAACACTGCATATACATATACATATACTTCAAATAGTTCTACTTTTGTGCACAATATTTGTGCACTATTGCAACTCAAATAAAATCTTGCTGTAGTAGTTGTAACAATCGTTGTGTAACTTGGAGTTGGTATACATAAATTGCGATGTTGGCTCACTGCCATCAGATTTCCTGGATATTCATCATTTCCTCTTTAGTAAGTAAGTAAAAAGTACTATGAATTTAATTCATTTTAAGATTAATGAAAAGAATAAATGCAATTCCACATTTTATCAACTTATCAACAGGATCAGAATGTATATGTGAACACATAATTCCACTCCAGCTGGAGGCTTGGGCTTCAGGCGGGAATCTAGTACTGAACTGGACACGACGTGCCGGACTCCTCTAGTCGCGGATCCCCTGACTAAAGCCCTGTCAGCCCCCTTCCCTGAACCTTCTAGGCCCATGATGGACAGTATTATATCGGCAGTCCGGGAAATATTTTTCAAAATTTGGGTAATTATTGTAAATAATAAAAAATGAAAGCACTAGAAATGTGTAATTTATTACCTTACTCACTTCAGCAGCAAATTGTTCCAACCTGCCACCGTTCATCACAACCAAATGTAAAACATTGCGTCGGTTCACATCTTTAATGTTAATATCGGCGCCGAGACGGATAAGAGTGTGCACCGTTCGCCAGCCACCTCTCAACGCCGCCAACAATAGCGGTGATCGCTTCTCCTTGTCGATGAGATTAATGTCGGCGCCTTCTGATATCAGATACTCAACGATTTCGGGATGGTCGAACATTGCAGCGCAATGCACGGGTGTCATTTTCTGGACATCCATCGATGCCAAGCTGGAGAGTTTCTCCTCGGGTTGCAGTTGGAACATGAGCTTGACGATTTCGGTAGCGCCTTGAGCGCACGCCAAATGTACCGGCGTTGAGAGATCATGCTGTTGTGTGGATATCTTTGCACCGGATTTGAGACATAACTCAACCGCTTTTATATCACCGCCGTGCACCGCTGAGTGTAACGGGACGTTACCTTCCGAGTCGAAGAATGAGATCATTTCGGCACGCGAACAGCCACGAGATTCACCCCATTGGAGGAAAACTTCGAGTGTCTTTGAAGATGCATTCTTTGCTGCTTCGTGAATTGGGTAGTAGCCATTGTTGCATGGTTTACGTGGACTTGCATCAAAGTTTTCCATCTGTATGTAGAGAATTACGAAATATATGGAATAATTTAAGGATGTAAATGCAATCAAAATTTTTTTAAGAAGCGGATCATCAAAGTAAATAACGAAACTCTTTATTTGTATTTACTTACCAATATTCTGGCGCATTCTTCAAAATCAAAAATAGCAGCGATATGAAGGGCTGTGCGTCCGTGTTCGCCACCTTGTTGTATATCAATTTTACCACGATGTTTACCCATCACCTTCAACACGCAGACTTTATCCAATTCAGTGACCAAATGAATGGGAGCCTGTTTCTTTTCGTTTAATATATTTGTCAGAACACCACTGAAATGTACAATAAAGCACATAAAGTCAGTGCCGGATTTTGGCATAGGGTGGCAGATTTCCGCGTGTTACAAGACTGTGCTTGTTACATGTGTCATTAGAAATATTAAGCATCAATATGTTTATCGGGAGGAAGGATGAAACAAATTATGAAATTGAAAAATATGTTTTTCGGTGTGGGGCTAGGGCAGCAGTAATACTAAATCCGGTCCTGCATCTGCATAAAGTCAAAAACTGAGTTAATAATTACGGTTTCTAATAAATAGAACTTAAGCGGGCTATACATAGTGGTTGACATGTTCGTCGTATATGATTTAAGACATCAACGACCGTGTATGGCGCCCATAGAGGTGCCAGGTACGACGAACATAGAACATAAATCTTGGTTTATAAGTACGACGTACTTGGTCAATGCGCATACATAATACGACGTTTTTATCGTCACACACGTGTATGGCGGCCTTTAGATACAGGTGTCAACGCGTGTTTCGTGCAAGAGAGGGGACATGACAGACAGAAATTCAAACATAATTTTACTTGATGTTGACATGTGTAATTAATATCACTATCAGTAACGATAAAGTGGGTATTGTGTGGATAATTACAAGCTCATAGAATTTTAAATTAGATTCGCAAGTGCGCCAGGGCGGTATTTCTTCGATTCTAAGACAAATTCGAATAGTACCTAAAATCTTAAAATTTGAATACGAAGAAACTTACATTTCCAGAAGATAATCGACTGCATCCAGTGCTTCATTCTCAACGGCAATATGCAGTGGAGTATTGCCCGCATTGTCCAGAACATTCAGATCTGCAAGGACACAACATTTATTAGTCGAAATAACTAACAATTTTCTTTTTCTTTGTCAAGGAATCATAATTAGTCATATTAATTCATCTATGGATGCTTATTATATTAGGTTATATTATTTACAAGGTTATGCTTTTAAACTAAGTTAATTAATAATTTTTCTTACGGCCACTATG
The DNA here is from genome assembly GCA_030264535.1 of Liometoxenus newtonarum. Classification (NCBI taxonomy): domain Eukaryota; kingdom Metazoa; phylum Arthropoda; class Insecta; order Coleoptera; family Staphylinidae; genus Liometoxenus; species Liometoxenus newtonarum. Next base: position 9,772 of record JARJEB010006270.1, read on the forward strand.
AAATGGCACACTTTCGGCATAGGTTAGAAATTAGTTAGCTAGAAAGTTGACAATTGCTCACAGGCGACTATCAGAAAGTAATGCGGAAAAGTCATAACTATATGTATGGTGTGACTGTGCGGGAAAGTGACAAACTTTCCGATGGATAAATGTGGCAATGTGAGTGTACCTAACGCGATTGGAAAAAAATCACTTTCACACTCGCGAGATTTGCAGCACACGACTTTGTGAAATTGAGTACTTTCCAAACTTGTTAGGTAAACTACTTTACAAGGTTATGCTTTTAAACTAAGTTAACAGGTAAACTACTTTACAAGGTTATGCTTTTAAACTAAGTTAACTAAGAATTTTTCTTACGGCCACAATGAAATGGCACACTTTCGGCATAGGTTAGAAATTAGTTAGCTAGAAAGTTGACAATTGCTCACAGGCGACTATCAGAAAATAATGCGGAAAAGTCATAACTATATGTATGGTGTGACTGTGCGGGAAAGTGACAAACTTTCCGATGGATAAATGTGGCAATGTAAGTGTACCTAACGCGATTGGAAAAAATTCACTTTCACACTCGCGAGATTTGCAGCACACGACTTTGTGAAATTGAGTACTTTCCAAAACTTGTTAGGTAAACTACTATTCTATTTTCTATTCCTGTGTTGTTTCATTTTTACTTACCGCCACATTGAGAGGCAATAAACTCAAGGATGTTCTTTCGATTTCTCGCTGCCGCTTGATGCGTCGCTGTGCGTCCTCTGCTATCCTGAATAGTTAGTCTTGTCTGATCGGCAAAATATAATCGTTTAAACGTTTCCAAATTTCCACTTTCTGCTGCCTATAAATTGAAATAAAGATAAACAGTTTTATTGCAAAAAGAATTAACGATATGACTTGAATGTTAAATTGTTGAATAGCATGAAAGGCTTTATATCTGAAATTAAATATTTGTACAAATAATATTACAAAAGTTGAAATCCTAGTGTTTCTATTATTTCATATCTAAATAGTTGAAAGGTATAACCAAATGAATTGCGTCTATACAGAATAATAACTGGACATAAAATGATCCCAAATTTGAGAACAAATACAAATGCTAAGAATTTTTCTTACTGCCACTATGAAATGGCACACTTTCGGCATAGGTTAGAAATTAGTTAGCTAGAAAATTGACAATTGCTCACAGCCGACTATCAGAAAGTAATGCGGAAAAGTCATAACTATATGGTGTATGACTGTGCGGGAAAGCCAAAGAAAAATAAATTTGAATGTTTTCCTTATTACAGACTACTCTAAAAGATATTTTTTTATATAATTAAAGGTATAATATTTCCCCTAAAAATATATCATAATTTTCTTATACCTATGTACTTCGATTTTGTATGAAACTCTTGGGATTAGTTATATTGAGATAAATTAAGAAAAACAAAAAGAGAAAAAGTTTATTTACTTAAATATGTATGTGATGTCTACAATTTTCTTGAATAATGTATAGCAGCTACTTTTACATAACAAAAATTTATTATGTAAGAATAGCTGCTATAAATTATTAAAGAAAATTTATATAACTTTTCTGTTTTTGTTTTTCTTGATTTATCTCGTCTCAGTCTCAGTATGACTCATCCCAAGGGTTAACTTTGAAATTTGATATAGAAAAAGCTAAGTATATACAGTAAAATTGGATATTCATATTTTTAGGGGTAATATTATACCTTTAATTACAAAATTCCTGTCATCTATAGTCTATGACCTATGTGATAGTGTTATGATATTTTTAGGGTAATATATGATGCCTTTAGTTACCTAAATAATTAGTTTTGTCTACATAGTCTTTTTAACGAAAACATGTGAATTTTCTTGATCGATTTTGTTATGTATTTATTTGTAATTATTCTGTACACGCAATTTATTTGGTTACCTTTCGACATTCGTTAGAATAGCGTCACAAATTAGAAAAAAAAAACTAAATAATAAAATAAGTACCAGTAACAGATAATTATAATTGCAAGTTGTAAAGTTGTTTACCCAGTTTATAGTTACAAGTCATTTTTATTCACAGTTCATTTATTTTACGTTTTCTCAAACATTTTAAATGCAATCACTTATCGAATGTCTGACTTCTAATAAAAATTACTCAGTTTAGTTATAAACAAAATAAATTTCGGGAAAGGGGGGTGTGCTAGCGCCCACCCTGGTAAGTTATGTAGAATTGCGATGTTCGGCAAACCGGACTTGGAAATTGTTTAAAAATAAATTAAATAGATATTTAAAAAGTTTAACACATTCTAATTAAAATGATACGAAACACGCCAGAAAAGTATTTATTTTTACTTTGGAAAAATTGCAAGTTTTTCTTGCTATTATCACTAGTAAACTTATTGGGCATACTGGGCATTTTGTACTTTGCTTTTAATATTTTGAGTGGGTGGCCAAAAAAGACCAGTGCGTGGCCTTTTGCCATGATAAACATACTTAAAAAATTGGCTGTCGGGAGTAACCCACAATTAGTTTCAAAATTAAATAATCTACCGCCAAAAAAAGAAAAAAAACTATTTACCTAGATGTATGAATAAAATAAGAAAATATGTCTCTGGATCCGCACGTGTAATTTCTATGATAAATTATTTTTTGGTCTCTCACCTCTTTGAGTTCCTCAGGTGTAATCTTACGCATGGAGAATGTTTGCAAGCCTAAAACTTTAGTCCATTGCTTAGCCAATCGCAACGAACCCTTAACGCCATTATTACGATTTGAATACAAATTCAATTTACTAATCAAATTATCACGATTTTTAAGCATCGTATCGCCTGTCTCAGTCTGTTTCAAATCGGTGCTTTCACAACGAACAGGTTCATCTTTCTTTATAAGTTTCTTCACTTTTACCAATAGTTTTATTATGTTTTTTGTTTTGTTTTAAGTATGCAACCGCGACTATACCAAAGATCTAAAACACTAAAACTGCACAACAATTGTTGGTTCGTTTACTGATATATGGCTGAGAGGCAAAGGTGATGCCGATTTATCTATGCGACGTCTGGTCTTTAAGACTACAAGAAGAGGACTACGAAGTATCGCATCGAAGAGTAAACTTTATAAACCTACCAAGGTCCTGACTCCTGGCTTGGCACTAGCCTCGAGTCAGAGGGTGAGAGCTGTGCGCGTTCTGGTTCTGTAAAACAGTAAAACAACGATATGTCCGGCAATTCATCCGTCCTGTTTATACCGGGCGGTAGGACATAAGAGTGAACATAGGGAATTTACACGGTATATCATCTTTTTGCTGATTCCTGCTCTCCATTTGCATGAAAATAAATTGCAATCAGATAAAGTAAAGACAATAATTTTTCGTGTCTTTTGATACCAAAAACATATTTTGTTAGTTAATAATTACATTTTTAAGTTAAAAAGTAATATTAAAAACAGTTTTGTGGTTTTAAAATATGAGCGGCCACATACAAACTAACAAATATTCAAAATATTTTAAAACAACAGCGTGGCCGTACTACAAAATTATTTTTAATATAAATTTATAATTTCAAAATGTAATTATAAATTGTGAATGCATATTGGGAACAGGAATCAGCAAAAAGATGATACACTTACCGTGTAAATTCCCTATGTTCACGCTTATGCCCTACCACCCGGTATATTTTTTGCCCATGCGGTTTTATCTCTATCGCTCGTGTCAATGTGTGTCAATTTGAAACTTGTTGGCGTTCAATTCTTTTCGAATCTTTTAGGAACAACTGATTACGATAACATGGGCGCCTCGAGGTGGGTGCAATGGGATGCACTTGCACCCCCTTGGCTTTCAGTAGATTATAGAAACACGCATAATGAGTTCAAAACAGAATACATTACACAAAATAAATTTTAAGCAAAATTCGTAAACAAAACCAAAAACATTTCCTAATTTTCTCAAAAATTATTAATACTGATAAGGAATATCAAAATGCTGTATAAAGTTTGATAAACACTACGGCAAAATTTAAAGTTGATATCTTTGACTCTGTCGGACTTTCAATTCCGTCAAAAACACCTATTTTTCCGAGTTAGCCCTACTCGAACCTTAACATAATTTTAGGCTGAGTTCCTAAAGTCGTGGGGAAGGTAAAATTTACCAAATCTATCGAGAGCAGGGCGGGTTTAGACCAATTGGGGCCCCTGGCATTCAATGTTAAAGACCCCCCTGGTCGCAAATGCCAAAAATAAAATATTAGATATTAGAAATTTTGCAATTTCAGCTTTTCTAATATTTTTCTCGAATGTTTGAGAGCCAGACGAATATTGTTTCTTCATTCTGATTTTAAAAGTAAATTTGAATAAACAAAAACTAACCGCGACAAAACAAACAATTAAAAACCATCATAATAAAGAAAAATACTAGGAAAATGTACTGAAAATTAAATTTTTCGCCGGCCACAATGGAAAACGTCACTTTTCGTGAATGTTTATGAGATGTAAAAGTTGCCTATTTACCACGCAGAGTTCTTTCATCCAGTACACATGCTCATTAAATCAGTATTTCGTTTCCTCCATTACGCAGGCGCACAAAATCCAAATTTCTCGTTTACCACTCTGCACAAGCGCACAAAAATAAAGGTCACATGCATGATCACCCAGTGGCTAGAACTTTTGCCGCCCGGGGCGGTCTCTAATTTGCAAATATTCGAAGTCATATAGTAATTCATAATTCGTTAAAATCGAATAGTAAACTTATGAAGTGAACAAGTTGTTTTTTGCAGCTATAACTAAATATACAAAATGCCGCCCCAAAATAAGTGCCACCCGGTGAGGACCGCCTTCCCCCCCACATGCATG
>JARJEB010006282.1:0-15290 GCA_030264535.1 Liometoxenus newtonarum
ATACAGATACAGATACAGATACAGATACAGATACAGATACAGATACAGATACAGATACAGATACAGATACAGATACAGATACAGATACAGATACAGATACAGATACAGATACAGATAAGATACAGATACTACAAGTGTCTCAAATAGTCCAAATAATTTTCACAAGTTATTGAACAAATGCATAAATTAATTAGTGATAAGCAGACCCTGAATGTATTTCAAGGTAAAATTTCAGTAATTATATTTTTTCTAAAATGTGTCATCAAAGTTGGTATGCAAATAAGAAATTTGTGTGTGCTTTCATATTCGCATTCGCATTCTCTTAAGCCTAGAAAGACTTGCATTATTTATATAAATACATAGTCAGACAAGGAACAAGGAACATCAGAATACACCGGCCGTCCTAGCGCATATTCTCTACTCGACGTGCCTTTACATTTTGTTTTATTTTCTATGCAGTGTCATATCTTGGTCCGCATATAGTACAACAAAGAACAAACAGAAGAATAGATAATACTTTCGTATATGCAGAATTATAGAGAATACACCAGGGGTCGGCAGACTTTCGAGTTAGAAGAGCTGAATTGTGAACGAAACGTAATAACGAAGGTATCATGATACCCACTTTTATTTAGAACGGTGAAGTTGCAACGCTATTGAAAGCTTTGTTGATGTCTGAAGAGCAGCAAACAGCTATGGCAAGAGCCGCATGCGGCTTGTGAGGCGCGGTCTGCCTACCCCTGGTATATACGAAAGTGACTGAAACATTAAATACGAAGAGAGATGTGGAATAGATAATATATGTTGACAGTTACTAGATCTTTTCACAATGGCGCATTGGAATTGGTCATGTGCGTACTGTAAAACAGTAGATGCTATATGCAGCCAGAGCCAGACAGGACATACCAGGCATATTTTCCACTAATTAGGACTTTTGTTAAGCGTGGTACAAATATTTGTATTATTCCACACAAGATTAACAAAATATACACTGACTATTTACAATTAAAATTAGTTCCCACTTCCTTACCAAGTACCTAATATATTTTGGATCGGACAAAAATGTCATTCACACAAAACAAAGAACCTTTACTTGAACGTCAATGCATAAAATTAGGAATAACTTGGCAAATATTGTTATTTGCATGAAACAATCTCATATTTTCGAGAGTGTTTTTAATTTCCAACAATTTTTGTCTGAAACATTTCTTTCTTCCTTTAATACTTTGGAAGATGTTCTACAATACTAAACAATGGACTTGGACAGCCAAAAGTAACACAAATGTTACTCTGTAGAGTGTAGATTTAGTGCGACCATCATATGAGAGTTATACAGGGTGTGATTGTGCAATTATAAATGAGTTTTGTCTGTATACGTTAGGCCAAAACTATTCCTGAATAAAATAGTATAGTTAGTGTTGGAATGTAAATACTAGGAGAGAAACATCGATCCGAAGCGACTTTAATGTATGGAGAAATCAAGCCGTATTGACGTTCTCTCCACGGACGCGTTAGAGTTGCTCCCTCTTCTCGCTCCTGGTTTAAAGTTTAAATGCTCTGAATGTTCTGGCACCATGTTGGATACTGACTGCGAGCAAAGCAAGTTCTTTGTGTATTCTCTTCATTCATTCCATAGATTCTACATACTTATACTTTACCGAATACCAGCGAATATGCGGAAGGTGATTGATTGCTTTCCTTCTTCAAAACTAACAAAATTATTAAGTCAGAACTTAATTTAAACTCAACTCTTCTGTACAGCGGCGAAAAAAGATATCTGTAAACCAACAAAGCCTTCGAAAATTGAAACTTAGAACTGGAACTTTCACCATATAAAAAAACTTTAACTTTGTATCCTGTTCAATTCTGTGTTTTTCTCCTTCAAAATCGTATAGTAGACTTTTATTGTTAAATATTTATAAGTACAGGCACATTGTGTATAAATTTAGTAAAACCTACAAGAACAGTGTAAGTAGCAAGGACAAGATAATTTCATAGAAAACTTTAATTAGGATAAATTTCCTTGGACATATAGTAGGTACCCGAATACATGAGTACTATGAGTGAGTTATAACACACAGGGGAGAACGATGAGGCAAATTGTATCTTGTATCCCATGTACACAGCCAGGAAAGTCCAAAAGCGTGTATTTACGAGGTACAAAGAACTTGAAACTAAAGTTACTATTGTGAAATCCTCAGACCTTAATGACTGCATTCGGTGTTAGTGAATGGATCATGGTTGGATATACATGTGTTGAACAGTAAGGATAACGTGTAGGAATTTGTATTCACGTAAACATTAAACACACAGTTTCAGTAACGTATAGCAGGAAATACAAGAGCAAACAAACAGAAATAAATTTGGAATCGTTTCACTCTGTAAACCAAACAGAATAGAATAATATTTGCGTGCATGGGGGGTTAGAATTGTAGGCATCATTCTAGAATAACACTCCAAATGTAGGTATATTTATCAACTTAAAATATATAAAAAAAAACGATGACGTTATGGGCAATTAATTATTAAAATCTTTTATATGGTCGAGTTTAATGTTCAGTAATGTTCAAACGCGAAACAAATAAAATTCCATCTCTTGGTTTATTTGTAGGGCCGCTACATTATACACCATTCCTCCCACAATTGCGCGCCAAATTTGAATTGATTGTTATTGTTGGTAAGCCTATTGTCAAGTTGAAAATTCGTGTTTGCATTTCGTTTCATCATTTTGAATTCTCGAGCGTGTTTCACCGAACGTGTGAAACTGGTTGAAGCGCATAATGTACTGCGCAAAGCGCAATGCAAAATTATTGGCAATTAATTATTAAAATCTCTTATATATGGTCGAGTTTAATGTTCAGTAACGTTCAAACGTGAAACAAATAAAATTCCATCTCTTGGTTTATTTGTAGGGCCGCTTCATTATACACCATTCCTCCCACAATTGCGCGCCAAATTTGAATTGATTGTTGTTATTGCGGTAAGCCATCAAGTCATCATAGCATTTTGATTATGAACGACATCGTTTCATCATTTTGAATTCTCGCGCGTGTTTTTAATGTCTAAACTTGTGAAACTTTTTGATGCGCATAATGTACTGTGTAATCGAAGCGTCTACTAGCAATGAACTTAGTGAATGTGTTCGGTAAACCCTGTCTACCTTCATGTACAATATTTTTTTATTTAGAAGCAAAAAAAATCTATATTTAAGAAAAACCTAGTCATATAAGAATACTAATTTTATTTAAATAGTAAAACGACATCATAACAGTAATGACGCGAGAAGTTTCAACAATATGGATTAAAAATATTACAAATAGAATAAACAGATAAAGAGATACTGAAAAATTTACATTTGTAAAACATCAAAGTGTATAAAACGGTTACATACGCTACTTCAATCGTTAATATTCTTACACGTGAAAATACGAATCAACTTTATAGGAGCAAAAGGTTAGCGTTCCACTTATGGGATGCGTTCTTGATTAATTATTAAGGTCCTTTTGGGTTGATGGCGACAGATGTTCGAAAACCCTTAGCGTTTGACCGAACCGTAATTATTTTTCATTTGCAATCGAATTGCCTGCCATTCTCCCGTTACTACATTTCTTCAGAGGTAGTCGGTATACGAGCAAGTGCGTTTGCTTGTCGAAAATAATTGAAACTAAAGACGCTGGTTACGATTTGCCAAGCGATTTATCACTGTTGTGCACACACCACCTTCCTATATTGCACGAAAATTCAAAAAAATGAGGAACAAACTTAAGAGGCGCATACTCTGAGGAAAAACTGTTCAGTTCTGGCCTTCCGGAGCGTGTGTGGTAAAAAAACTAAACATGGCGGCCAGATGAGAATTGAAAAATGATTCTGAATAACTGAACAGTCCGTCAGTCCCGGACTGTACAGATCAATTCAGTTCAGTTTGACTTAGACTTCGACCAGAACTGCACAGTTTTTCCTCAGAGGATTTCCGAAACGTGTGTGGCCGCGGGAGTAATCCGGCCGAGTCCGGAAATCTGGACAGGCCAACTGATCAGTTTTTCCTCAGAGGATTTCCGGAGCATGTACGGGCGCCTTTTGAAACCTAATCTAAACTATAGAATCCCAAATTGGCGCCCAGGGCTCAATGAATTTAGTTTTTCATTTTGTTTCTTTTTAATGCAATGAGTTTTACGAATTTACAAATGGAAACAAGCTGACGGGTTCAATTGAAACGAAACACAGAAAATAAATTAGTTGCAAGTTCCTGCTGACTGTTCCGTCTGTTTCTTGTTCGTTATCAATCATTTTGGCACTTTAGTTTCACTTGAATTGACTATTTGAAAATAGAAAAGTATAAGAGCTGAAATTAAATCAAAATGGAATCATTCAAGCTACAAAAGGAATTATATTTTTATTAATACATATAAAATTAGATATTACGTACTAATTTTTGAAATTAATGTAATTAAATCCTGTAGATTATAAGAACAACTTGAAACTACATCTTCAACTTTTACTGCTTCTTCTTTTACTTCATTACGGTGCTGTACACGTACAGGTCTTCAACAGCTAGTAATTAAAACGAATTCAATAAAAACAAACATGAAATGCTAAAAGTACTATTACGCGCATTGGTCTTGTCCAATAATCCTGCGTTTTGCTGTATTCTGTTCAGTTCGGTTATTCTGTTCAGTTTATACCTGAAACCCATGAATGATTATTTTCTGAAATTTCCGGGCCCCCAAGATGAACCGACCTAAGCCCTATTGAGAATTTATGTGGAATTGTAAAAAAAAATAATATAAATAATGTTGTGGTGGAGTCTAGGGCAAACATTGACGGTCGCGCTACATAAAATTGTGCAAATTCGATACAACAGTGATTACATTTGGTAATTAATAACAACGACAAACCAATACGTTACTAACTGTTTTTACTGTCTGACATATTGTGATTATATTTTGATTAAAAATTACGTTTTCTACATGTGGAAATTTATTTTCGTAATCCCTTTCATGTTTCCAAGTTGAAATTACAGTATTAAGTAAATGGAAACGCTCTGAGGGGGAGGATAAGACTAATGCGCGTAATAGTACTTTCAACATGCTGGTATTAAAATGAAAATGACAACGAAGCAAATATTTTCCTCTTTAATTGCAGATATTAAAAATTTTGTTTGCTTTATACTGGATTGTTCTTTCTATATATACCTGCTATTATAAAAAACATCTTTTCTTCTTAGATTTCAAAAGAGAAACTTTACGACTTTAGTCGTAGGATTATATTTCCTGATTCATTTTTGTTGTTAATTTGTTTTTTGTTTATTCTTTTATGAGCTTTGAACCAATCGGTCAAAAGTCACGAGCACAAACTTTATGTTCTTTATAAGTTAACAATAACATTTAGCGGTTGTAACATTGCATTTGACAGTTGGATGATGAATTATGGTTTTGGGATCTAGGCAAAAACGATTTAAGTCCCATAGCGAACATCCGAACATATTTGGCAAATTTTTTTTTTGGGTTTTCGTGTGCTCTGTGCCAAGTCATCACTATCACATTATACGTAACTTAAACTATAATTTATTATATTATTTCAAACCGTATTATATAATCAATCAATCAATAAGTCTTCATTATTTAATATTTCGGAATCAGTGATTGATTAATACAAACGTGATTGATCTTACCCGAATGATTTCAGCCGGAAATTTTAAATGTGGAAATTTTGATATTTCTGCAAATAACTGAAGCAAACAGAAATTAACAAAAACATTGCATTGTCCCGGGATTTACATTTCAATTAATTAATTAGCAGAAAGTGTATTTACAATTTTCGTTGCATATTGTATGCAAGTTTAATAAACTTAAACCTAAATGTAAACCCAAACCTGAAAATGGAACATGACTTTATGAAGTACTAAAAACTGATAAACGGAATGTTAAAGTGAAAACAATAGGGCATTTTCTTGATTAGTAGTTGACTTAAATGGCTTCATTTTCATTAACATACTGATACTTGCTTAGAATTACGAATACTTATTTCATTATACACTGTGTTTTAACTCTAAGTGAACATTAGCCTATTAGCCCAACAAGAATTTCTCTAAATATTTGGACACTTGCTCCAAAAATAACCTGCGTCCAACAGTCTCTGCGACGAAGAGTCCCGAGCCAAACAGTCTCTGGCCCAAACAGACGCGCCCAAACGGACGCGCCCAAACGGTCGCGCCAGAACGGCTGCGCCCAAAGGTGCCATTCCGTAGTCTATTTTTTTTAATATTTTTTTTTATATTATTATGTAAATTTATTCAGTGAAAACTGCATTTCACTGACTAGCCGCAGGTAGATGCAAAACCCATAGGATCCATTTCTTCTACATCTAGATGGGATGATGCCATCAGTATCCATTAAACTCATTGTAGGAACTCTCCAAACACCTGTGTTCTTACTTCTTATTATTGCATATCCTATTACTTAAAGTAATTTACTACCTGAGTTCTTGAATGTCCTCCGTTGCCTTCATGTTCTTTCACTTTTTTTTAATTAATCAAGAAAGTAAAGTAACAAGAATAATACATTTTCCTTACTAAAATTGCCTGGGGCCTTAAAAACACGACTATTTATAGTTTCATTTCCTTAAATTCGATTGCTCCATGTACTTACACATTTTTCCTGATGGTTTGAAAAGAATCCATTCGCCGAAGTATAAGCAGAATTCTTTTAAAAGTATTTACTCGGAATTTTTTATTAGGTATGTTTCGTATCTATTAAAATGCTCATTCAGCTTTATTCAAAGTTGTATTCAGTTCAGTGCGCCGTTAAAGTTTCTCTAAAAAAAAATGTCTTTCATGTGTTAGTGCTAAGCCTAACCGGAAGTTAATCCCGAATCAGGATAGAAATCTCGCATCTCTCCGTGCGTCGTCAGCAATTCTTTGTCAAGGATTATAGACATTACCGTACTCGGAAAGATGGTACCGTACCGAAAACGAAAATGCGGGCGACCAACTGTGAAAGTTAGAAACGTGAGGTAAATGTTAACACTCCAGAAGCAAAAAGGAGGAAATTGCTTTGGCGCACGCTCCTTTAAAACGGAATATGCATTTTCAATACGATTTAAATGTAACATTCAACGATGGAATTACAAATCTTAAGAACCAAAGAGCAATATAAGAAATTTAAAAATTATTAAGAAGTGAAAGCAAAAAACCGTGTGTTCTTTTATGAATTAACCGGATTTGACTACCCGTTTGAAAATTATAACCTCCAAATGACAACATTTTAAGAAAATCATGGCTTGTCCTTGTCATGCGAAAAATTTGTACGCAGTATTAAAATTATATAGACTTGTAGACTACTGAGATGAAAAGCTTTTTGCGAACAAAGAGAAATGCCTACGCACGTAGTAACGGAAGCCAGTGATTTAGGGTAGTCCTGTACTTACCTTTCTTACCAAATACAAACTTGAACCCATGTTTACTGGTACAGCTGTTAGAATAACAACCCTACAACTACACCACGAAATTGCAGTTCTAGGAATTCATATGTCTTACTTACTCTTATCTGCTTTTTGCCTTCACACATTTTCTTCACGTATTTATTTGGCAATTTTTATTGACTGAGAGTCAATTCTTTTCCAGATGCGGCGTTCGCGTTTGATTCACATCTACGTGGACCGGCGTTTGTGATGGAACCGCCGACCCGTCTCGAGTTTTCCAATTCGAGCGGCGGATGGTTGGATTGTTCGGCATCTGGTAGTCCGCAACCTTCAATAGACTGGCTGTCAGTGGATGGTACTTCCGTCGGCGACGTTTCCGGCATCCGGAGGGTACTTAGAAACGGTACGCTGGTGCTACTGCCGTTCGCCGCTGCAGCATATCGACAGGACATTCATAGTACGGTCTATAGATGCGTCGCTACCAATAATATCGGCAGGATTATCAGTCGAGATGTGCAAGTTAGAGCTAGTAAGTCATAATATTTTTATGCTATATCCACTAATATGAAAATTTGACGCTTGTTAATATTATATTTGAATAAGAATGAAATGACCCCATCAGGATCAGGACGAAGGTCAAGACTTTGTCTTACTTTGCTTTTAATATATGTATAGGTATGTGCTTTTAGTTTTCAATGGTGGAAATTCAAATCTTGCCTCGCTTAGATAAACGTGCGTTTTACATAACAAAAGGGTTCAAATTAGTTTTACGGATCTTTTCAACAACCGAATTAGTTAACCCCGAAAAAGACGGAATTAAATTAACTCTTTGCATATCATTAAATATACGAAACAGTTTCACATTGTTGCCGGTTTGAAAAGAAAAGGAATATTGAAACTGTTCGAAATGAAGTGAATATTAATTACTGTTTTCATTCTTTCATTTTCATTCGGTTCGAATTTGCGTTGCCATCAAAATTAAAAATTTCAATATAATAATTAATGAATAATTTGATAGCTTTAGAAAGAAATAAAATCAGGGAAGCGAATTAACGACACACGTTATCCTTTAAATTGATGCTCTATATAACAGTTTGATATACACCAATAGGAATAAAGACAATCACTAGGAATAACGAGATAAAAGTAATAAAATACAAAACGAGTGCTCATTGAGGAAAAACAATGCAATCAAGTAAATTGGCAATGAGTGGCTTCGTATAAACTTACTATGCGTACTTTTTGTTCTCATTCTCAATTACAGGGTGTTTCAATTCAAACGGAACATATAAGACTTACCGTGTTCCATTTTATTTGCGACAAGCATTTACATTGTATAGGAATGAGATATCGGAATGGCACCTTTGGGCGCAGCCGTTCAGGCACGGCCGTTTGGGCGCGGGACGCTTAGGCGCAGGGACTATTGGGCGCAAGTAGTTTGGGCGCAGGACATTTTTGGCGCAAGTATACAAATATTTAGAGGAACCAGCACCAAATCTAGAAATAATATTTCCAATGTTTTTCTAGATAACTATATAATTTGAGATTTGCTTTACATAAATTGGATTTTTCTTATTTATAACTGGGTATTACAGGGTTCATTTATGCATGTATATCGTAAAAACTTTTGCGATTATATTGTAATCGCTCTAATTACGGTTTGCGTATTATTTTTTTTGAATTTTTGTTCTACTTAATACCACAATGCTGCACATGCATTCATGTACCAACGCAAAAAATTCAAGAATCATGTAACAATGAAAAACGTTTGTCAAACATTGGAAATAGGTATTATTCCTAGATTTTGTCCTCACAAATTAAAAGTATAATATATTATATAAATCTGAATCTCTCTAAATATTTTTATACTTGCGTCAAAAATGACCTGCGCCCAAACTACTCGGGCTCAATAGTCCTTTCGTCGAAGAGTCCCGGGCCAAACTGTCTCTGCGCCCAAACTGCCGCGCCAGAATGGCCGCGTAGACCGATGAGATATGGCAACCAAGAGGACAGAAGTAAAATATTTGCATTCTTGGTTGCCTACCTTGGTTCCATATCTCATTCCCATAGAATGTAGAGCATAGGGAAATATATTTAGCACGCTAAATGCTATGTTACACGTTTTAATTGAGACACCCTGTTTATGTTAGATGTAGAATTGTCACAGTTAGTAAACGTACTCTAAATATCGTACATAATTTGCACATTTTATATTATCTCATCTTCTTTTTTTTTCTTCTTCTCTTTGCAGTTGTGACGCAAGCTTTTAAAGTTGATGTGGAAGTTCAAGGGGCGGCTAGAGGATGCACGGCCGTATTAAAATGTGTTGTGCCTGCATTCGTTAAGGATCTTGTACGGATCATATCATGGGTTCAAGAACCTTCCTTCTACATTTATCCATCGTTACAAGGAGGTAAGAGTGAAAGAAAGGACCGTTCCAATTTGTATTTGAGCGTAAAATGCCACAATTTCAAAGACGAAAAAAATATGAAACAAACTTGATTTTTGCTAAGGCAAGTTTCTGTATTTCATTTTTATTTCTTTCAGTTGTTATGTCAATGTTATTCCTAATTGGACATTGAAATTGAGTATAAGCAGTTTTTTTCTTATTAAGCTTATTATAGGTAGTTCTTGTACGAATTTCGCTTCAAAAATCATTTTTAACAGTCAAGGCAAAGGAAATCTGGAAAAATATTTAACAAAAAAAAAGAAATTGCGTGTTTACAGCACAATTTTCTCTCTATCAAAAGGGATGTACATTCGAGTGTCTGTTGTGAGGAGATTTTCTAAATAACACTGAAGAATTTTCCATGGAGGAGATTGCTGTTGTCATGCCATTCGAAAGTGTACGTTGTTTAGGTGTTAGAGTTAGAATATAATCGCAACACAAAAGAACCAGAAATAAGAACGAAGAAGAAAGAAGAACCGGATCAATCCTCTACTACTAATAACGGGTTCAAATAAGCGCTGACCGGGTTTAATATCGTAAGGAATTTTCACACCAGGACGAAACTAAAGTCTCCTACAAACTTGTATATGTATTTAGTTGTCCTATCATATATCCTTAGTGAAACTCTACGAAGCATGCTTTTGTCACACGCTACAAGGATTTTAGATTCAAAGCAAACTACGCGTCGGACCGTGTAAGGATTTTTTATGCAAGATGCATTCGAATGTCTGTCGACTTTCGGACGACCGCGTACACTTTTTGCGTTAGCAGGCGTTCCTTTTATATTCCGAAAACTTGCGGATGCTTGCGGGGAAATCAACCGAACCATTCCACACTCAAACGCATAAAATTTTGAACCAAAAGAGAGACGCTATTCTTACGCCATCCGCATATATATATATATTATTTTCCTACGGACAGATAAAGAGTTTAATGCTATACAAGCACTTACATACAACATATATTTGCACATAACGACTAGCTATTAGGATATCGCACGAAATACGGGTAGGAGTGGTTTTGAAACACTTTTCTTCTAACTTCACACTAAAATCCTCTTTAATGTACTCGCAAAAAATAATAAAGAATACGCTGCCAAGACGGTAAAAGTAAATGTAATTCGATACTGTCGTTGCTTCGTAAACTCGCAACTCTTATAAACACAAAACACAACAACAAAAAAACTCATTAATTCGTTTCGTTATTAGCTATCAACGACAGCATTCCCGAGCGTCATAACAAATTAATACAGCACCGCCCATTAATTTAAATTTTTTAATTAAGTCTCCAAATTGGACCCAACGTTATTATTATTATTTTTCTTTCTTGTTTGTGCAAAAAGATTTGTGGAGGAAGTTTACAAGTCAAGTACTTTTGCGACTCTTTTTACCATGCTATTGTTTCATATACTATGTTTCATAGACCAGTGATTCTCAACCTTTTTTTCCTCGCAGTAAACTTTTTAATAATTTTGTAAATTTGAGGGCACACTTTTTTGACATGGGTAGGATCTGGGCGGCACACTAAAGTTGAGAATCACTGCTCTAGACATTCAACATCTTATAACTTGTGTTTCGGCCTTATAAATGTGTCAACTGGCGTTTTGGGGGTATGTTACAGACGGAAAGTTCCACCAGTTACCCTCTGGAGAGCTTCTCATACACAACTTGGAGTTCAGCGACCAGTTTCCCTCCTTTCGTTGCAGGACGATGCATCGTCTCAGTCGGCAAGTTGTTATTAGCAGTTCGGCGAATGTTAGAATAACAGGTATTCGTTATTTCTATGATTCAATAATTATTTAGCAAGCTGATAGATACGTCGGAATACTATTGCAAATAACAATCAAAAACAAATGGTCTAAATCAGTGTACTTCAAACTGTTTTCTATGCAACACTCTTCAGGGGTTCCGCGAGGTAATGTTAAAATTCGAAACAGAATGAAAAACTGCCCTAACAAAAAGCTACCATCCAGATATTATTGTATTGTAACACGTAAAACCTGTCACCCTGTACATTTATGTATTTTGATTTATGTATGATGTCATAGAGACACATTGAGGAAGCGAATCAGCCACAAGTGGAAGAAAGAAATAAGAAAATAGTATGCTTGAGGGAGAGCGAGTATTCGAACCGAGTTGTCTTGGTAACCGTCTAACAAGAGACTCGCTCTCTTAAAACGGCGATCTGAATCAGAAAGCAGATAATGCAAGTTTCTCCGTGTTTACAAATTTTGAGATTCAATAAATACACATAGTTTTTTTAATTTTAACATAGCGTTCCGTAGAAAATTTTATCTCAAAAAAAAAACAGAGGCGGATTTAGGCATGGTGTTTATGGGCTGCAGCCCACGGTCCCGTTCAATTTCGCTTGCACCCCCCATGAACTTATACAGTCGTACGTTTTCGCTAGATGTCTGTAAAAAGCTTGATTTAGTTACCTCTCCGAAGTGGTCGGTAATTATTATTAATCTTCATTTCGAGATATACGAAACAGCAAACACGGCCCATCCGCTGTCGCTTTCCTGAAACTCACTTTTTCATTTAATTGTTCTGTGCGACTGTTCACTGTTCACCATCACTGTCGGCATGTCCACTCATAATTTTGACTTTCGTGTACACCGTGAGGAGTTCAAATTTGAGTTTAACGCTGGTCTTCAGCTCCTACAGAGTGCGAGACACTTGATAGCCATATTTCATCATCCAAGTATCCAAACTTTTGTTAATTGGGTAGGCCCCCAAACACAGTCCGCCCCTGCAAAAAAAAGGTTCCGCGGGATGACAAGACAAAGTTTGAAGAACGCTGGTCTAAATATACAAATATAATTGTTGAATAACATTGAAAGTCATATTTCGGTTCAATTTATGCGCATAAAAGAATAATGTATCTACAACCTGCAGCGTTTTACTTTTTCTCCTAGAACTCACATCGGGGTATAGGAAAAATGTAAAATCTGTTGAAGGTTCGATGTTGCAACAAATGGTACCCAGGAGAAAAGAGGAAATGGTAATGCTGCTTTTACGCATTCTTTTCCTCGTAGGTATATACGTTTGTGTATATACTCAGAGCATCTGCATCCTGCAGACCGGTACATACTAAAAATCGAATAAAATTATCTTCACTTGTATTATTTATGAGTTTCGTATATACTTACTGCCTTCGCAGAAGAGATAAAAAATCACGCCGCTTTTAAGAGATATTTAATAATCTACATTTTCTGTTTCTTTCCATAACTTTTTCAATATTCAGGTATTTAAGTATGAATTTAATCAATTTTATAAAATATCGGTTTTCTAGATATAGAAAATAGTTATTTTCGCAACACTTATGAGCGAGTGTTTTGCGAGCACGAGCGAAACTAGGGCGAGTAATAAAATGAGCGAATAAGAGTTGCGAACCCAATTTTTTGCACAGTCATAGTCATATTTAAGAAACAATAGACCAGTCCAAAACAGCTGTTTACATACTGGGGGTTCGGTGGGCACTATCAAACGTTGCATAGTCAAACGAGCCAGTCAGTTGTCAAGCCATCTTGTATTTTTGGTTTAAAACACAGGAAAACGGCTGTGGTGGCTTTTCGAGTGGGAGTGATGGGCATAATGACAGTTACTTGGACTGGTCTATATGCCAATTTAAATCACTTGCATGCAGAGTCAAACGTCAAACGGTCGAACGTGAAGTTACACGTGAACAAGCCCGTCGAACTATCTCAAAACGTATGCAACCCAAACAACAATTGTCTATTACTGCATTGAACATATAATGAGAAAGAAGGAGACGGATAGAAAAAGAAAGAGATAGAGATGTCACACTGTTATAAAAAGGAAAAAAAACTGCGACAGGAATGAAGGACACAAGTTGAATAAAATTTATTAAATATGTTATTAGGTTAAAGGAAGAGCTCACCTTTTTCAATAAATGTCCTACATTTATTCGTCCATGCAATAAATGTATTTCTATTTGATCAGCTAGTCCTGGAGATGAAATGTGTGGACATGATAAAAGACTCAAGAATTATGGATGAAAACGCAAAGATATATTAGAACAACAAACAGGCGCATGCAGACTCAAACTGCGAAAGTGTTTGCTTAGTTTTTATAACCTAACCCAAGGGTCGGCAGACCGCGGCTCGAGAGCCGCATGCGGCTCTTTGCACAGCATTTGCGGCTCTTTGAAAATTGTTGACTTTTTCTACTTTTTGTCTTCGCGTTCTCATATATTTCATATATTTCATATATTTCTACTTTGAAGAGCTTTTTTTTTGGTCACCAAAAAAAACTTCAAGATTTCAGCTAAGTAACTAAGTTTCAAAAAAAAAAATTGGCTCTCTGATATCTTCGTTATCATGTTTTCTTCACAATTTTGCTCTTCTCACTGGAAAGTCTGCCGACCCATGACCTAACCTATAACTATATACGCTACATCTTTATATGCTGCGTTTGTAATGTACGTATTTGCAAAGAGCTATTCTTTCTGTTTTCCTTGAAAATACTTTGTTTTTAATAGAGATCACGAATTTTTACATGCACACTTGTAACGCATATTTTTCGTTTTTATTTTCGTTTTTCTTCATATTCAATTTACAGAACATCGTGGAATCGTTTCGCCTGTGATAATAGAAAATTCAGGAATCGTTACGGTCGCTCAGGACGAAGGAGCCGCACTTATTTGTATCTCACAAGGATGCCCAACGCCAGAATACAGGTAAGATTAATTAATGTTTACTCCTAGATCCTATATTTCTTCATAACCTGTTAGACCAATCCAAAACAGCTGATTAGATACTGGGGGTTTGGTGGGCACAAAATCGACGCCAGACAGATTCCAAGCCGTCTTGTATTTTTTGTTTAAAAAGCTCGAAAACGGTTGTGGTGGCTTTTAGAGTGGGAGTGATGGGCATAATGACATCAGCGTCTTGGACTGGTCTATTAGGAATTCTAATATGACGTCACAAACGTCAAAATTTTGCTCGTTAATGCGTTGCATAACCGATAATGTGTTTAGCGCCAGCCTTAGATATTATGTTTTATTGCACGAGCAAGCGAAATTTTGAGGTTATTAGAATGCCTAATTGCTTTTTAAATCACTAATTCGTTCAACATTTTAAGAATACAAAACATTCGTCAACTGCAATAAAACTTATGTCTAAATTGTACTTTACGCCCCCAGACCAATTTTTGCAAACAATGATTTTTTCGTTTAAATATAGATAAAGTGAACCTAAAATGATAAGAAAATTAACGCGGTCTGCAATATTACCTGAGTTCCTGCGTTGTAGCTCTTCAAAGTTTGATTATTTTGTGTGTTGTCTGAGAGGTAGAAGTTAAAAGTATTTGCACTTGAGTGGCGCACTCAGTTCAGTTTGGGTGGCGTGTTCTCAAAACACAAAACGTACTTGGTTTTAGCGTAGTTTGTTTGTTTCGCA
>JARJEB010006285.1:0-11427 GCA_030264535.1 Liometoxenus newtonarum
CTAGAAACTCAGAAATTTAGCAGTTTTTAACACATGACAGAACTTTTATTTCTATTAACACTTCCAGAAAAAGATTGGAAATAATGTACCTATATTTAAATAAAATACAATTGAGATATTGCACGTTTCGTCACCGTCCGCCATTATACGCATTGCATATAACAAGTTACAATCAGCTGTTACTGGCTAACAGAAGACAGCAAAAAAACGCACCCTTAACAACAAACTGTCTTGTTTGTCAAAAACATACAAAATATACAGTGCGTTTATTTTACCGGATGAACATAGCATGTGCTATGTTCGCAGCTTAAATAAACGAGTCAAACTCATGGCAGTGGGGAGTAATTAGTTTCAAAGTAATTAATTTTTATGATCATGTCGTTACTGTCAGTTGTCAATTTTCTTCCTTGTCATAGTTGAATTTATTGTTCACTCAAGGGTTAGGTCTTTCAAATAACTCAAAGAACTGGAATTTCGATTCAACACTGTTTACAATAATCATTAAAATAGCTCTGATGATGGATGCACTGACTTGCATCGTGGTGTGTCGTCGTCCGTCCCACATCCCCACTCTCTTCCCGTAGGTCGGTTGATTGAAATATATACATATATCATGTAATTGGAATGGAGCCGAAATGAAGTGAAAGTGAGGCAAATTCGTTTTTATGCAACCTGTTATCGTCCATTCATTCAACGAGTAAGAGAAGGAGAGCTTTACTAAAAAGTAACAATATTTTCCTCTCGGTTTCAATCGGCCGGCGTGCGAAACTGCGAAGTTACCACCAATCATCGTACTCTCTCACTGTGTTGCCCCTGACCCAAATTTGGTGCACCGCGCACACGGGCAATGCCCACTGCCATGAATGAGTTTTACTAGTTTATTTTTTAGTTGCACATAGGGACATCCTATGTTCGACCGTATACTAAACGTACGGTATAATTTGGTAGCAATCTAAGTGAAATGCGATAAAACAACTTTTTCAGAATCTTCGACGTGTATGTTTAAAATTACATGAATAAGTACCCCGTTACTAGTAGACTACTCGCATATCTAAGTATATTCGTTCATTTTGCATTTCTTTTTATAATAATCATTATAAGTAATAATAAGAACATAAGAATTAAATACCACAAAAAATTATTGTTTTTATGAACACCATACAATTTTATAAGCAAAGTTCACATTGTCATAGTAAAAATTCTTCGGTGATTCCATTAGTTTGATGTTCTTCATAATTTTCAATGGAACTAATATATCAATTTTATGGTGTTCCAAATGTATTTGCGTGTTCTTACGCTCACTGTATCGACTATATAATTAAGAACGAATGTTTCTCCTCAGGTATGCTAGCATCAGCACCACAATAAGAATTAATTAATTACATTGTAATATTAATAATTATATTATTATTTATTAAATTTGAATGTTCTAATAGTTGTTTCAATCTTTTTTTCTTTTCTTTTGCTGTTGTTAAGGAGTGAGGGACGATGGCAGCCTACTATGAGTGGAACTGTCGCAGCAACTTAAGATGATTTCGCCAACGTTTCGGCTTTTTCTACAACTTCTTCGATTGGCCCGACCATATAGAAAGCTACTTCTGGTAAGTGATCATAATCACCTCCTAAGATCTTTTGGAATCCCTGTAAAACAACATTTTAAGTTAACTTGTGAGAAAACAATTACGAATTGAAAAATTACAAGTTAACAATATTAGTTAGTTACCTTGATAGTTTCTTCAAGTGGTACCAATTTACCGGCATGACCAGTGAACACTTCAGCCACTTGAAAAGGTTGGCTCAAGAAACGTTGTATCTTTCTTGCACGCGCAACAGTCAACTTGTCTTCTTCAGACAATTCATCCATACCCAAAATGGCAATGATATCCTGCAGGGATTTGTAATCTTGCAAGATTTTCTGTACACCACGAGCGATATTGTAATGTTCAATGCCGATGATGTTAGGGTCCATGATACGCGATGTTGAATCGAGGGGATCGACAGCTGGGTAGATACCCAATTCGGCGATGGCACGGGACAACACGGTGGTGGCGTCCAAGTGAGCGAAGGTGGTGGCTGGAGCCGGATCGGTCAAATCGTCAGCTGGTACGTAAATAGCCTGCACAGAGGTGATGGAACCCTTCTTCGTGGTGGTGATACGTTCCTGCATGCTACCCATGTCAGTAGCTAATGTTGGTTGATAACCTACAGCGGATGGGATACGACCCAAGAGGGCAGATACTTCGGAGCCAGCTTGTGTAAAACGGAAAATGTTGTCGATGAAGAGCAATACGTCTTGACCTTCTTGATCGCGGAAATGTTCAGCAACAGTGAGACCGGTTAAAGCTACACGGGCACGAGCACCTGAAAAGAAAACATTCGTCATTTCAGTAAGCGGCTTTTTCACAAATTTTAAGTATGTTTTTTACCTGGTGGTTCGTTCATTTGTCCGTAAACCAAAGCTACCTTGGATGTCTTGTCCTTGAGGGAAATGACACCGGATTCAATCATTTCTTGGTACAAATCGTTACCCTCACGGGTGCGTTCGCCGACTCCGGCAAACACGGAGTAACCACCATGGGCCTTCGCTACGTTGTTGATAAGTTCCATGATCAATACGGTCTTGCCGACACCGGCACCACCAAAGAGGCCAATCTTACCACCCTTGGCGTAAGGTGCCAACAAATCTACAACCTAAATCAGAATATATTACCACTTCGTTCACATCTTGAATTCGTATTGAAACCGGTCACCTTAATTCCAGTGACCAAAATCTCTTGTTCGACACTCATGTCAACGAATTCTGGGGCTTCAGCGTGGATTGCAGCCAATTTCGCAGTGGTAATTGGGCCACGTTCATCGATAGGTTCACCGATGACATTCATAATGCGACCCAAAGTTTCAACGCCGACTGGAATACGGATGGGGAAGCCGGTGTCGTTGACGTTTTGCCCACGCACCAAACCTTCTGTACCGTCCATGGCAATGGTACGCACGGTGTTCTCACCCAAATGCTGGGCGACTTCGAGGACGAGGCGCACCTCACGGCCTTCTACTTCAAGGGCATTTAGAATTGGTGGTAAGTTGTCTTCGAATTGCACATCCACTACGGCACCGATGACGGCAACTACTTTGCCTTTTGCGGCTGCCTTAGCAGCAGCATAATTTCTTTCTGTAAAAGTGAATACAAACAGGTAAGAAAGTCCAATGAAAATACAAGCATTACATAATAAAGTAGTCAAAGGGCTAGGAAATTGTGACAAGGAACAGACGTTAGCCAAAGACATGATAGATTATTTTGCAAATGTTCGTTCAAATAGAGATTTTCATTCATTTTGCGATTTTCCATTGGCATCACTTTTGCATTTTCACGTTCTCACTTTATGAAAACCAAAATGGCTACCCAATCATGCCTCTCAAGATTATGTAACTAAAATTTCGCTGATAATTTCATGTTTTCCATCACAATGAACCACAAGTCAAGCAAAGCTCAAATCTGTTCCACATAATGTGCAACAGTATTCGAAATATTCTTTCATAATGCCGGTCAACAGTCATTTTCAGCTACGTAACACCTCACTGACATTCATGCACACACATATCCATTTGAAATGTGGATTTTTTCGGGATTATTAAGCAAATTATTGAAATCCGTATTTGACTTACGGTTCGCTGATTGCACGCCGAATACTTTTAGTGCTTCGACGCCCAATTTCTCAATGGATTTGCCAGCCAAAAGGCTGGAACTCGAACGTGTTACGGCACTCAACATGGTCGACGGTCGATGTAATACCTGCCTGAACCAACCAAACCAAACCAATGCCGATAGCGATAGAATTAAGTGATGAAAACACTCACTACGCGGCGACAAAAGCAAAAACTTGCGCACTCGACCCCATTACGTAATTATTTTCATTTTATTCAAATTTATTAATAAAATTTGTTGTAATGATTTGACATGAAAACAACGATTAATAATGCATTAAACAAGAATCTAATATTTATTTAAGAAATTTTAATTTTTTCATTATTTTGTACACGAATTTGAAATTAGTATGGTAGTGCCCTCTATTTGCAGGTAGTAGTAGTATTGCTGACATGTAAATGAAAGCAGAAGTAGTGTCCTCTATTCGGTGATAGTATAGTTCAGCTGACCGTAACAGGATAAAAATAGTATCCTCTTTTTCAACTTAGAAATAATTCATTTGACATTTACAGAAAATAATCTATAGTGTCCTCTATTTGCAAATAGTAATAGTTCAGAAAGTAGTTACATAAAATTATTTTGTTGACAAATGGTGAGTTTGGTTTTGAGCCTTTTTGAGAATCTTCTACATCTAACTGCTGCGAAGTCCGAATCCGAACTCGTCTTACAATCATCTAATCGAATCGAATAATATTGTGTACATATTATTGTAAACACTAACGATTGCTGCAAAAGGCAATAACCACAGTTAATTAATGACGGAATGCTGGGTTACACAAGAGTCATGTTCTCCGATTTATGCCGTCTTTGTGCCACCAACCATTACGCCGAGAAGGTTCACATCTTCCAGGAACAAGGCAAGAAACTACAGTTACAGACAAAGATTGAATCGTTAATTCCATGCAAGGTGCAGTATTAATTCACTATTATTTGATGTTTATTGTAACACCGGGAATTGAGGCTTTTAAATCAAGGAGAGACTGCAATCCCGAAGGGGGTCCTCTCTTAGATTTATGACTAAGAAATGAAGCACAGAACTTGACTTATAATGATATGAGGAATAATCATTAGTTTGAAATGATTATAGGTAAATGAGTCGGATAATTTGCCCAAAGTAATCTGCAGAAAATGTTTACTGACCCTAGAAGACTTCTACACATTTCGAAATGCCTGCATTATGTCCGAAACAATGCTGAGTACGTGTTTCAAGAAGGCACCAAAGAGTGAAGACTTTCTGCAAACAGGAAAAGTTTATATTAAAAATTCACCAGCGACAGAAGTTGTAAGCACATTAGTCATTGATTCAATCGATTGTATTCATTGATGTTTATTCAATTTAGGATGGAAAAAAGTATCTCATTCTTACAAGGAACAAGGGCGAAAAGAACATGATACCCGTCGAAACAATGCAAGTAGATGAAACTTGTAAATTTAAAGAACATAGACCTAAAACTAAATTAATAGGTACAAGCCCTGCCAAAGCTGTGGTAATGCCTCCTGCCAAAATACAAATTAAACAACTTAAAATCATCAAAGGCCAACAAACTCAAACAAACGCAATTCGTCAACAGCAGCTTAACACTCAGCAAGCACAAGCACAACCACAACTAATAATTGACACCCCCGAACATCCACCACCATCTACAAGTGTAGTAACAACAATGAACGCCTTAAAAATGTACAAATGCAAAACGTGCGATAAGTTATTCAAACGTCGCGAACATTTGTACCAACACAATAAGTTGCATACTGGTGCACGACCCTTCACATGCGAATATTGTTTCAAGTCATTCATGCGCAAGGAGCACCTGCATCGTCACTTGGCATCACACACAGGCCAGAAAAACTTCACTTGCGAGGTATGCTCGAAGAGCTTCTCACGCAATGACAATTTGCTCAAGCATAGAAAGACACATGGCAAAGCCTCGCAGTACGAGTGTTTGCTTTGCAACAGAAAGTTTATGCTGAAACATTATTTCCTTGCTCACTCATTGAATGCGCATCAACATGATGTGAAGATCGAAGACAGAACAGAAGGTAGTATTGATATTGTAAAAATAGATGATATTAATGAGAAGGTAGTAATGGAGAAAAACGATGACTATGAGAAGAGGGAGGAAGTAAATGGTATTTGTGATTATTCCCTTAATAGTCGTCGGCCTGCAATTGCAGTTTAAAGGCAATGAGTTAACTTTATTTAAATGTTATGTGAATACTTTTCTTTGAATGTTATAAATATTTATATATTACGAGCTGAATTGGATTGTCGGTTAAGAATTGTACTTTATTTGTTTACCACTGAGATATTTAGCACGTAATGGTTTTTTTGTTAAGTAAATAAATAAATATTCATATTGTATTATAAATTTTATTCCGTACAGTTTTATGTATTTTTTTTCCTTTTTTGGCCATGTTACTTATTTGATGTATAATAATAATTGTTTGCTCTTGGATTTATATATAATACATGATTTTTAATATTTGTTGTATTGATTAACTTTTAGTAGTAAGGATGGGCCGGTTCTGGGACACCATCCGTCCTCCCGCCGCTGCGCCACCTATCGGCAAGAAGGCAAAGTAACGTTTGAAAAATGGCGTAATTTTTCAATTTTCAACCATTACTTTGCCTCTTCGCCGCTAGGAGGCGCCATTTTACAAACGTTAGTTTGCCTCCTCGCCGCTAGGTGGCGCTGCGGCGAGAGGACGGATGGTGTCCCAGAACCGGCCCATCCTTACTACTACTTTTTTATAATCTCGTTTTCACTTTTCAGTCGAATTATTTATTATGCTTGTTTACGCGATCGTATATGGTATAGTATAGAAAGTTCAACGAATTTTTCTTAAATCCTTTACCTGTATATTTTGGTTTCAACATGCAACAAAAAAGTAGGTTTGTTACCCGTCTGGTCAGAGGCATGCTTGTGAAGTAGCAGGCCTGGTATCGATTCCGGTTTTTCTGGGAAACAAAATTTCCTTATTTGCTTGGTTGCATTTTCTATACTTGTGGTATTTTGCGACTTTTCGATATAAACTTAGCAAACGTGTGGGATCTGCTCAATTTTGAAATAATATTCTTTGATTGCTGGTTTATTGGAATTGACGAAATCATCCGACTTTTGCAACTATAACATAATCCAATTTTTTTTAAGGCAAATATACTAATTAGGCGACAATTCCAACGTTTCGCAAGTTTGGCTACTTGGAATTGTCGCAAAAATCTAGCTTTTGCAACTTATTCTGTGATCGTGATACGAAATCCGAATTTTTAATTAAAACGCAAATAGGCTAAACGGGCGTCAAGGAGTGAAACGCTGGAATAGCCATTTGCCTTAAAAATTTGTTTTTTTCTTTTTCACGCCTTCATGCAGAAGTTCAATTGATATGTTGTATTGATGCGCAATTGGGCAAACACGATGCAATGTTTAACTTTTGTTTTAACTAGCTGAAATCCTGGCGAAAAAGTGTGAGGCCAGACTTATTTTAAGGAAACGCCAATTAAACAAGAACGAATTACAATAATTAAAATTTAATTAGACGCTCTAATTTAGAATTAAATAAGCTACAAACTGATATAATTTCAATTAATTTGAAATACTTTTATTTTTTTGTTCCAAAATTTCAAAAGGGGTACCATCAGCCAAATTTTTGGAATAAAAAGTCAAAATTACAGGACGTGAAAAAGGATTTCACAGTGTTATTCAGAATTGTAAAAGGAATGCAACGGTCCAATCGGTTCCTCTGTATCTCTTACCATTCGCGAGTTATTGAAATAAATGTGGAGAAACGTGTGGGAACAGCTTTATTTTGAAACATTCTTTGCAAACAATTAGTTTTCTGTGATAATTCCAAAACAAGTTATCGTTCATTTGAATTGTCGCAAAAATCTAGCTTTTGCGCAACTTCCGTAATCTTGATACGAAATCAGAATTTTTTCTAATATTTTTGATTTTACTGAACACAAAAAAATGATTTTTTCTTATTTAATTAATATTTTTTATTTTATCAATCAGAAATCAATCAGTTTGGGAAAAACGGTCAGGAAATACTATCGAGAAACTGAAGAAAAGTTGGATCTGTAACACCTATTTCTAATTTAATATCTAATGCTATCGTCTAATTTGTCCAGTTCCAGAACCAAATGCATACGATGTATTGATAATTGACGAATGTTGCATCTTCTTATTCTTTCGCAGCCTCCCATCTTCATGTTGAAACGAATTTCCAGCTGCGCACTTACAGATTATGCCAACGACGGTGATAAATAAATATGAAAAGAAATTAAGAAATAAAAGGAATTAATGAAAAGTGCAAGACTATTAATTACTCTTTACCTTTTTTTTTACGTTTTCCGGTCCTCCGTGCTGTACTGTCTAGTTCCACTTCAGCTGCAGCGAAGAAGACAAGCCCGAACATCCACTCTCTCAGATGGAATCCCCAAAAAATTCATTTAGTTGTAGTATCTCTTACTTTCCTCGTTAATGTCCCCGCATGTTGATATCCTAACAAAACCTATCTAATTTAACAGTACTTTTGAATTTCCATTACGGATTTAATATTTTTTTCTTGGATTCATTTTATTTCACATTTTTTTTGTTTGCAGTTTTTATACAGTAAATTTTTTTCAATCATCAGAAAATGTTTTTTTTACATTTTAATTATCATTGTATTTGTTCTTCTTCGTCATTACTATTAATTAATTGTAATTAGTTTATGTATGTATGGCATAAGTATACTGAGTGTTCTGAAAAGAACAATACCACTCATTCAACGTTTATGCAGAACACTCACCAAACTTATATATTAATATTATAATAAGAGTAATAATTATAGAATACTTTTCTCACTTTTGCTTTGCATTTGCATTGTTTCATAAATATCGCTTAAGAACTACTTATATTTGTATATAATTCTTACTTACAATATATAATATTTTAAGAAATATTACTTTGCATATTATTTTTGTTATTAATTGAAATTTTAAATGTAATTTGTCGTTCCTTGTTGCATAGTGAAGTGAGCGTTGTGTATTGTATTCACTTGTGAATGTGTCTTTGAAAAGAATCAATAATAAATCTAGGCAAACATAAAACAACTAAACAAGAAATGACCTACAGTATTGTACATTTATGTATGTGTCACGTCACATCACAACCATTTTATCTTTTTGTCAAAAAAGTACTTCAAATGTTGCAAAAGTAAAGAATTAATTAATAATCAATATGCATATAGTGCATAATTGCTCTATTTACATTATGTACTGGAATTTTCTATTTCCCTTTTATTTTATTATTATTTATATGTTTATTATATGCATGCAGGTATTTTGTAGTGTAAATGTTAATTGTTTTGTCAGCTACAGATTATTTTTACTTTTAATATTTTCCTCTTTAGTCAATAATTCGTAGTTTAAATTTTACTTTTAGTTTATATTAATATTGTTATATTTTATGTAATTGTAAATGTATATAGTGTTTAGTGTACGTTTGCTTGTTAATTTAGATTTTGGTATTCATGAATAGTCATTTTTCTTATTCAACCTCTTAATAATTTTGTAAAATGTGTTTCTTTGTTTTGTTTGCATTTTGAACACATATATTTTCGAGTGAACTTTAGTTTTCATAAATATATATCGTTTTGTGTGTTCGTGTTTTCTATTTTTGATTATAATTTATAATAAATTATTTTCTTGCTCTCATAATCTTGCTCGCCTCAATCTTAATAGTAACTATAATTTGTTGCAATTTAATAACTTGCTTCGCTTCAACGTCTACAAAACCTACATAACAACGTGTTTCATTTCTTGCAACGCTTTTGTTCTTATAATACCTATTATTGTATGTCGTTAAGATATGGGGAAATTAATTAATTTTTACATCGGCTATCACAAAACAATTTGGCTCACCAGTTTAGATTATGTTTACGTAAATAGGTCAATAGTAGGTATCGCTTATAGCACAACCATATATAACATTTTGTTTCGTTTCAAATCAACAATTTCAACAAAACAAATTGACGACGATTGACTAAATTTTACAATATTGTTTTCTTTAATATCAATATATTATTATTGCTTGCAGTTACTAAGATTTAAATTTGTCGTCGATAATTGCTTTTTATGCTTTTCATTAACTCACTAATTTTAGCGTTTTGATCCAGTATGCATTCTCACATGCATTGGTGTTGTCTTGTCTGAAATTATTACATATTTATGTTATTTTATTAATACATTATTTGTATTGTATGTCCTACCTAACTAACTAATATTTTAGATTTACTTTCCTATGTATAATTACAATTAACTTTAACTTATTGTAAATAGGTACAGTTATAATAATAATAAAAGTGTAAGAGTAATCTTTGGGACTTAATTTCTCATTTTCACTATAACTTGTGTCCTAAAACATTGAATAATTAAATTCAACATTGTAAAAGTCTAAACAATTGAAAAACTGTGTGTCACAGCCTACCTTTGCTTTTGTTTTGTTTCATATACTTTAGTTTTTAAATTTAATTTTATTCGAAATTGTTACTACTTTTAAAAATATTAATAGTTAAGTAAGTAATCAATATACAAATAACATACGTTTCAATAATATAGTAATAATAAAAATGGCAGCTCTGAGCAAACTTAAATTCTCACTTCACTGGTTTGTTCGATTCACTATTATTTTGAAACCATATTAAAACAAACCTAGCATGAACGACAAAAGCTATTTTTAAATGTTTGTTATTCCCTTGTTTTCTTTTATATTAATTAGTTTGCTCTACAATTAATCCTATTGCTATTTTATTGATTATATGTGTACCTTACTCACGTTAGATTTTACTTTTTAGATTGTTATTTTCATAAATATACTATGAAGTAATAGGCCGGTTGATCATATTAGATGTTTTGTTATATTGTGTTAGTTCGTTTTGCTTTCCTTTTTCGTTGTTACTAGCAGTTACCTACCCTTTTGCAAGCACATAAATTCAAATAACAACAAAGATTGTTATTAATAGTTTGCGGTTAAAAGTTGTATGCTGGGTGTACCAAAGCAAGTTAAACTCAATGATAAACTTTAAAAAAAAAAAACTTTGAATTTTGATGGTACACCCAGCATATCGATTTGAATAACTAACAACTACACTAACCTACTTTTTGTACCATTCGGTATATAAGGGGTTCTCAATTAATATTACAATATAAATATTAGTAATAATAGAAGTATCAGTATAGTATCAATATATCTTTTTGTTTTTCATTAGAAGGTATGTTTGTTGTTGTTATCATCGATATCAATATTTTCATTCTTTACAAGAAAGTGTCATGCTCATTTTAGGTTTTAAAACATTATCTCCAACCAACGGCAGTAATTGGAAGAGCCTGCACTCGTTAAATAATTTCTATAATAATAGTTATCAGAATTGATGATAATAATAGTCTTAAACATTAGTTAACAATAAATATTGTTTTGTGTTTTTTTTCTTGTTATCCTTGTTGTTTAGCAATACTTTTTGTTGCCAATGTTTTTAGGTACATTTTCTTATTATATTTCTTATATTAATTATATAATCTAACTACTAGTAGTAGAGATTCCTTCTCATTTTCCCTCTGCTTTGTTTCTCTTTATCAATAATTAATAATATTTCATTTTATATCCAATAGTAATAATGTAGGTACTAAAATCTAATATCTTATTCTACCCCTTAAAAACTATAAATATATAATATATATATATATA
>JARJEB010006287.1:0-12259 GCA_030264535.1 Liometoxenus newtonarum
TTGACTCGTGTTAAGCTCATAATTCGCGAGTGGTGATAATGGCTGTCATATGTGCCTGCATACACACATAGTAATCGCTGTTTTACGTGGTCGTCGCGGATAAAAATATTAAGTAAATTTTGTGTTCAAACCAATTTACAAATTTTTGTTTAAATGAGTTATTATCGCTTTCAGATGAGATTTATGACCCCATCGCCGAAGTCCCAATGTACGTCTACGTTCATTTAAAGGAAATTTCTCAAATTGACGGCCAAATTGCTTAAAAAACTCATGACATCATTTGCAGTATTTCTTCGGGGCCAGGACAACTGAAAACATCTTTATGTTGAAATTACTCGCAGTACTACTATCACCAATCGTCTTTTTTGCAATATGGTCATTGAAACTTGCCAGGGGGATAATACAATTGTGGCTGACATTCAAAGAAGGCGACGACTTCGTGCAAATGGTGGACGGCTCCGATTTGCTCTACATCTGCAATGAAACCTCGAAATGTCGGTGTGTGGCCACATCATTGTTACAGTTAGAATTTGATGGTGAGAGGGAGGCGTTTGGTCAGAAAGTGAAAGACGAAATTGCAACTGTTTTTAGTGGTAAGCGATTTTTAAAGTTACGATGTTCGATTGTCCAAAGTCTTGGATATTACTACTTCCAACGGACCCATTGGCCGATAAACAAACACTTTATACCACTTTCGAACGATAGTAACAACAAAACAATGACAATGGAGACATTACGAAAGGTAATCAGCGAAATTGCAAACGCACCGATGCCTTGCAATGATACAGCACTCTGGGAAGTGCGCGTCGGCGAAAGACAACTTGAGGGATCGGGAAAATGAGTTTATCCCTTAGTCTTTCGTTTCCATCATGTTGTCGGTGATGCCGCCGCATTGTTTGACATGTTCAGCGCGGAATTTCAGAATCGTTTCGTACGTATTTGCATTATTTAGATTCACTTTTAATGTTTAACTAGTTCGCATTTTTGTAGCCGCCACTTGCTGTTAAAATTGGAGCCAATAAAGAACTTAGATCGTTGGAAACCATATTTACCAAGAAACCATTTATCAACACCTGCCCTTTCATCCATCCACTGGACAACAACGTGCTGTGTCAAACGAATGGAAACAAGCACGTCGTTTGGTACACCGAAGAAAAACCCCAAAAATTGAAAGCAATCAAGGAAATGAAAGCGAAACTGAACAACGATGCTACTTTCGTCGATATTATGCTTACAATTTTTCTCGAGAGTTTAGACAATTATTTTAGCAAAACATGTACGGGTGCACAGCAGGATAAGTAATATCCGAATAGTATTTTGACATTAGTACCACTGATGCCTCCCAATTACAATTTTAAAGCGTACGGCATGTACAACTACAAATTGGATAACAAGTTGTCAGGGGGTTTTATTAGACTCCCGCTGAAGTTAGATGCAAATCAGCAGAATATATTGGAACGCTGGGAATTTGTTGGTCAGCAATATCATGTGTTAAAGAATGAATCTTTGGATTTGATGGTAAAATTCCTCTTTTCATTTTCTTAATTTCTTGTGATTTCTTTACTATTGTGAAAAACTTAAATGTTAGTTCAATCGTCGGTCTACTGAAACGGTACTCACTGTGCTTCCACGTTATGTACTGAAATCGGTTACGGGTAAGGTCAATTCCGGTCAATGCAGTAGTTTGAAGTGCTTCGGAGGCCTGAAAGTTAAAGAGTTTGTTGTTATTGATCCGCATATACCAGCATCAGGTGAGACGAATTACAATTTAAGTTTCTCCTTGATATCTTGTCTTTTTAGGTGTTACTCTTATGATAACTTCTTATGAAGAGCGATTAACTTTTGCGTACACTATTGACTCGGCAGTTATTGCCAATGTGGATGATGTCAAATGGATTTCGGCCAATTTTTTGCATAATTTTAATAAGTTAAAAGACATTGTAAATGGTAATGCAAAGTAATGAAAATGTTAGAACTCATTAAAGTTGCATTTTGCACCAAAATTAAAAATTAATTTAGGTTTTACATTCTTTACCAATTTACGTTACTTTTGCACTAAAAAATTTAAATCATGTCCAATAATGTGTGAAGTCATCGTGGTAGCCGTTGATACATTGTGGTTATTTTTCAATAACTTTGACCTTGAACTACCTAATCTTCTTGAAGTGGGAAAGGAGAATAGTTGATAATAAAATTCATTTGTTCAAATAAAATTTTGTATCAGTCAGTTAAATACAAAGGAACAACTTTAATTTTATAAATAATAATTAGATTATAGATTATTGTCAGTTTAAAATATGGCAAGATATTTAGGTTATTAAAACTGTTTTTTTGTAGTTTTTGTTAATTAAGTAAAAACTGAACACCGAAAATACCCAAGTTCAATAAAATGAAAATTGATTAAAATAATTAATTAACGATTGATTAAATGGGATACGATCAAAATCCCGACTATCATAATTCCAACGATCAAAACGATCAAAATCCCGACAGTTAGATTCCAACAAAAATTACATTTAGAAACCCGAAATCTACCTGGCAAGCCACCCAAACCGAACCGTAAGGGGATAAGTCCTTACTAAGGTTAACGAGGGGTTAGTGTAAACATACAGGAACGTACTTGGTTTTAGCGTACTTGGTTTGTATATAATACGGGATCGAATTTGTGTGTCATAAGAATTATTTTACTTTGTCGGGATTTCAATTTGTCGGGATTTCAATTTGTCGGGATTTTGATTTGTAGGGATTTTAATTTGTAGGGATTTCGATTTTTCGGGA
This sequence comes from Liometoxenus newtonarum, assembly GCA_030264535.1. Lineage (NCBI taxonomy): Eukaryota > Metazoa > Arthropoda > Insecta > Coleoptera > Staphylinidae > Liometoxenus > Liometoxenus newtonarum. Next base: position 2,779 of record JARJEB010006287.1, read on the forward strand.
TTCTGATTTGTCGGTTTTTGATCGTCAGTATTATTATTGTCGGGATTCTGATCGTCGGGATTTCGACCCGCACCCGATTAGATTATAATAGTTAGTGTATTAACTATTATTTTTGCAATCATATACGGTTCGATCGATAGACGTTAAATGGAGGGCATGCGCCTTGATAAGGTTTGATACCACCACCCAGTGATTTCGTATGCCCAAAATGTCTGATTCGATAGACGCCAGGATAATACCGATCTGTAATTTCCCATTGGATCGTCACACGACTTGATGCTAAGAATGTTCGACGCCATGTAAATCTAAAAAAAGGAAGAAAAAAAACGTACAAAAAGTGCTTTCAAAAATTCCTTCATCACAAGTTAATTCCAGCAGATGAATAGAAATTTAATTGAATGTTGAAATGTGATAACAGGACTTTAAAAGAACAAACTACGGACATGAAATCCAATAAAAAATCGAAAAAGTCTTACGGCAAGTAAAATTGCAAGCGCCAAGCAAAATGAGGTGAAAATTGATAAAACTTTCTAAATCTTTTAGCAAACGGTTGTAATTTGATTGAATTGAAAAAAAAAATATGAAAAATGTAGGTATTTGGTATTTAGAATTTTTTGGCAGCATTACCTCGTTTCCCAGCTGGCATCAGTTGCAATAATTTCCCAATCAGTGCCACCAATATGCTTCTCAATGATGAAATAACTTCCCTCATGCATCAGATTGTTTCTAGGATGTCCTGAAATCTAATAATAAAACATTTGTTCATCTCCTATATTCAATACATTTCCTTTACTAATTTTAATGAACGCCCAAAGTGCTAAAGGTTTTTAAATTAATCGGTACGGATTCGCACCACACAACTTTCCAACCATATCCAATACGACTTCGTAGAACTCGACCGTAAAGTAACACATCATACCAAAAAGCCGATTTTTGACCTGGGATCAACGGATCTACACGAATCCAGGAAAAATAAGACAATGAATTTTTTTCTGATTACCTACATACCTACGGTATGTGGTCGGAAAGTAAATTGATTTCATTGTTAATTTTTAATGATTGTGCGCAAGAACAATAAAAATTAGCCATGAAGGAAAATAAATGACTATTTTTCTTTAATTATAACTTACGAATTCGACGGTTATTGTGTCGCCAACATGCAATTCGTTCGGTGGTTGTTGAACGCAATCGCCAAAGTGATTCGGATGTTCGGGCAGGTCCAGAAGCACAGGAGTTACGAACGATATCTGTTTATTGGTAGTGTCCTCCGGAATCGGTCCGCGTTCCAATTGCTCGTCCTGCGATTTAAATTGAAATGACAAAAGCAATTCATAGTATAAAAGATTCAATTTCAGTACATCAGTACAAAAGTGAGTACGGCGAAATGAAGCAATTTTGGTTCTTTATGGCAAGGATAGTAATTTCCTAGGCTTCAGCAACACCTACCTATATTACAGTGATTAAAGGACAGTCAGAGCAACAGCTGGAAGAGACTGACAAATGAAACTGATGCTGGGATGCATATAAAAACCACTAATTGCTTTTTAAACAGAATTTGCTGCTGGGACACTGGGAAATTGCATTTTATTTTATTTTTTTACACTTACATGAAGTAATGCTTCTAGTAACATTTTGTACTGAGACAAGTAAATATCCAACGTATGTGGACCGTAAATAGTTGAAGCAGCTTCATAACGTTGCGCCTATAAATAATTAAAATGATAAAAGTAGATAGGATTCGCGGGTTCTGGGACGTTTTCATTTTTCAAACGTTAGTTTGCTTCCTCGCCGCAAGGTGGCGCTGCGGCGGGAGGACGCAGGACGTCCCAGAACCCGCGAATCCTATCTACTGATAAATTTATTAATATCAAAATAAAAAGCCGAAAAACATTGATGCTGACTACACTCGAGCCAGGCTTGTGCAAATTCAAAGGGGCTTGACAAATGTTTTAAAATTCGATGCGTTAAATATACACCACGGTTTCGTAGTGAACTCGTAGATTGTTAAGATTGACGTCGACGAGTTCTACGGCATTGGAAAGTAGTGCGTTGCGAATTTAACGCATCGATTTATTTACTACATCTTTGCGCCCAACTTGACCCAACCAAATCTCGGCACGGCGCCTTTATCCAAAACGTACCTGGTATTCTTCATAAGTTGTAATGTAATCCGTGTAAGTATTACATAATCCAGCAATGATCACAGTAGGATCGGCGAAACCGCCATTATTGATTGCAACATGCGAGAGAAGTTTCTTCATACGTCTTCCGGACATTGTCGTGAATTCGCCCGGAATGGCAGCTATGATAACGTTACCGATCATGGCTAATTGCGATGAGAGTATCGACGGTTGCCAATCGTAAGGTTTCTTCATCTTAATTGAGGAAATCAGAATCAATTATCAGAAAAAATTAATTTAACATTAAGTACTTTTTTTTTAGATAAGAAAGTTCATTGCATTGTGGTTAATAATTTTAGGTCAGTCTGTACTTACTCTCCCGGTAGCCAATAAGATTGGTTTCGGACTTTGACATTCTTCATCTTCTTTCGTCGGTTCCGCTAGAAAGTTTCGTACGAAATTCCAGAAGTCGTTAGTTGTATTGGTGCCTTGTTTGAAGTCAAATTCGCCGGGACCGTCTGTTGTGCCAGCGGCAAAACTGTAACCCATTGCTGGTAAACATCCTTTGACCTATAACAACAATGATAGCCTGGTTGAAATACACATTTTGAAAGTTTCCAATTCCAAAGTTTCCAGAAAGAACAATTCCTAACCGTCCGTTTGTTTCCATCCGAATCTTCGACCACCACTTCCTGTTCAGGCATGTTAACAAACTGATGGATACTTCTGATTGGTCCGGTGACTTCCTGACTGTTTGAATCAAATACTTCCTATATAAGACCAAAAACACATTTAAGAAACTTTTTTATGAGGAAAATGTGGAAATTTTATATTACTGTGGCTTTCTCGAATATTCTCTTTGCAATAATGCTGGTACTTTCAAACATGTTTTTCCCTGGACCGGAAGCAATGCAATATTTTGCTTCACCCTCACAGGTACTGGAATTCCTGTCACACTCTTTGCCGGTATTGATGCAACGAGCACCTTTAATATTTGGAGACACATCGCCTAGATTGCTGGATGCAAAGGCAGCAACAAAGTTCGCCTACATCAGAAAACAACTTACAATGTTCGAAAATATGAAAATACACAAAAATAAAGTACTTTTCCTGGCAATTTTCCTGGATTCATTCGCTCTTCAAAGAGAATTGATGCATAGCCAACGTTGTCTGATGTTATGAGCCGATTGGTATTATTCATTGAAGTCGGATGTACCGGAAACCAGTTAATTACGCCAATTGGCTTGTTTTCTTTGGTCGACGTGAATTTCAGTTGGACAAGTTCTTTGTCTACGTTGTACTTATATCTAAAAATTAACATTCCATTACTTCGCTGCCCAAGAATATTAATTAATAATTCCAGATAGAGGATTGCGCAGTTTATTAAAGCGTAAAATTGTTCAGTTGGCCGGAACCACTAAGACTTCGTTTGCCCACCCGTAGAAATTATTTGCATCCAATTATGCTAGGTATAATTCTTCTTTGCTTTTATCGAAACTTTTCATATATTTATTATTTGCTTTTCTATATCTACTTTGCAGAAAACTAAGCACACTGTAATCTGATAATAATTTCAAATTTACCTTACCTATGTATATTTCAGCATCGCGTCTCAACTTAAACCTGGGGCCGTAAAGTAACCCCTGAGGTCAAGGTAATATGGCTGCTAGCAGGTTTTAAACGTAGAATTAAATTCCGATTGGAAAGTGGAAATGACATTGATTACGATTTGATATCACTAAATTCCTGCACAATTTCCACGTTCCGAAAAATTCTACGATCGACGATTTCTACGAAATTCTGCGGAATTCTGCGAATTTAACGCACCGATTAATTCAATTAGGTACTCACTGATTGCGTTCCTCTTGTGGATTCAAATCGTACGCTGAAGGACTTCTATTGATATTTGCATTTTGGACTTCACCGGTATTGAGGAAAATTCTGCCTGGTTGCATGTTGTCATGAGCTCTTCCAATTGACTATAGCCAAAATAATTAAAAACAAAAATGTACAGTGTGTGAGAGATTTTGCAATGAATGAATGTTTGACAGATATTTGAGAATTTCTTTGTGTATTTGCACATATATAATTACCTTGACAATACCATGAACGATTGCATTGTAAGTCTGTTTGACAAAACCCAAACAAGTAATATCGAAGAGTACGTCCATGAGAAATCCTCCAGGAGCGCTATGTGTATGAGTACCGCTCAAGATAACATTGTCTTCTGTGTATAAATCTTTGTATTTTCTTTGCAACTGCTTGAGTACTTCCCGTCGAATGCCATGTCCCATCATACCGATGTCTGCGCTGACGAAAACTAGTCGATTATCGCCGTCATCTTCGATGATAAAAGAGCGTGCAAATTGCCGCAAATGTAGGCCGTTGCCTTTTTGCGAAAATTTTGCGTATCCCATCTATCAATGATTAAGCACAGTGTAATCTGATAATAATTCCAAATTTACCTTTGTATATTTCAGCATCACGTCCCAACTTAAACCTGGGGCCGAAAAGTAATGACCGGGGTCAAGGTAATGTGCCTGATAGCAGGTTTGAAACGTCAATATATATTTTTATTACGATTTTCATTAACTCGACGCAAGCACCACTCTCGGTAGTTATTGGTATTATAGTTACGAACATAATAGAATTGTAGGTTATGTTTGATGATATTAGTACACTGGTACAGTCGTAAGGTGCGCAAGTTTAGTTATTCTCTCGTAGCACGCTGCGCGGACTGGACTTGAGTCGAGCCGAGTTGTATTGAAAGCTTATTAATTTGAATTCAATTTCTTACTTACAAAAATAATTTCAGCTGGTGGTCCAGTGCAATCGGCAATACCAGCGCCAATTTGGTAATCTCCATGAACACTTTCCACAGTTGTGCTTATGACAAAAGCTCCCACAAGCATCCACAAAAAAGATGAAATTCCCATTTTCTCTATTCAGTATTCCAAATTGTTCTAAATAACACCCGCAAGGTTAAGTACTTTTTAGGAACCCCTATAGCTGTGGCAATATTGTTTCTATTCTTGATTTTGGTGGCTCTGTTTGATTCCTACTTGGAAAAACTTAGAGGCATTTCCAATTCTCGCCTGTAACAAAACACATTGACAAAAACAATGAATGACATCAGCAAAGAGAAGAGAAGTGTACATATGGGAAAATTACACTTTATTGATTCGTTTTTAACTCAGTTTTTCATTCAATCAAGAAATACAATTAAAATGCAAATTGTAAACAAATATTAATCTAGAGTGTTTGAAATGTTGAGGGGTTAAAAGTTGCAATTAAAAACCGTTTTTAGGTTTTTCTAAAATCAATTGAAAACAAAAACCTCTCAGTGAATTTTCTAAGAAATTTGGCTTTTGGCTCTTCTTAACAATTTAAATTGAAAAATAAAATAACATGCTAAGCGAGTTGGATTAGGATTATCCGTTGACTGTAAGAAGATTAGAAAAGGGATCAATACACATTTCCGACTTGGAGTTGAAAATATCAAGCCTAATCGCTTCAATTACAATTTCTCATCCTCGTTCCGTTAAATTATATCTTTTTTTGTCAATCTTTATTTTCTTGGGTTTTATCCGTTTTTTTTTTGCACTAACAGCTGTTACAAAAGTCTGCAAACTTTTAGAAAACAAAGGACGATGACAGTAGATTTCAGTTACTTAATAAATAAATCGGTCTGATTCTCACTGCACAATTTTTCGACTATAAAACCTCGACCGTAAAAGTAATTTTGATCGAAAAGTTGAAAATTGTACAGAAATTTAGTGATATAATTAATGTCAGTTTCACGTCGAAAAGTTGTGTGGTGCGCATCCGAACTAATTTATTTCATATGTGAAATAAATTAAAGATGTTTTGCGCTCTGTAGGCAACCAGTCGGACGGTCCTCTTCGTTTTGTTACTTTACTTTTATCGATATTCGTACAAATCCGTTGAAAACCTACCCTACTCTGATTGTATGACCGAAACCATATCTTTCCTTACACTACCTTCGGTATGGTCATAATGTAAAATACTCAAGAAAGTTTGTTTTGGAAAAAAAGTTAATTTCTTTCATTCGGAACTAGTGAAATTGAAATCTTATTGGAGTTTTGGACACAAAGACTTATTTCATTAAATCGGTGCGTTAAATTCCCACCGCACAACTTTCCCACCGTATCTTCGCACTAATGAAATATTAATAGTACAAAATTAATTATTATTATTAATACATGTAGTAATTGACATAATAATACCAATAAAACCTTGAAATTTATTTCAAGATCATTTAATAACCTTGAAACCTTAAAGATGAATTTAAATTTAAGTTATTCAACCATTCAAACAGAACTCTGACGAATTTATTATTCACAGTCTTATTCCAAGTAATAAATGTGAACTTACAATTTGTGAGCTTTTTGCGTAAAAATCTCAAATTATTGTAGAAATGTTGATAATACGTGTGAACAACTAATAACTGAAATCGAAACTAACTTGAATATACATGTGAAGTGAAGTCTCAACCGCTTAACTTAGTTTGATTAGGACGACAATCTATATCTTCTAAATAAATTGACATACTTATAGAAAAGTGTATAAATAAACAAAATTTCGAGATAATAGATAAAAATACCCATACCTATTGACATTGTGAACGTTAATGTCACCGAATCTAGAATCATAAATATAAGAAATATATGGAACAACTTTTGAAAAAGATATAGAGCTTCTAAGCAAACATGGGACCAGGAAAATAAGTGAATTAATTTGCTTATTATGTGAAATATGCTGCGCGCTCTATAGGCAACCAGTCTGGCGATGCCCTTCGTTTTCGTTTGCGTTACCTTAGACGTCTTCTTGGAGTGTTCTTTTAACGCGGACACTCAATAATAATATCATTTTTTAATTAATTAATTAATTATTCAACAACTTACAATATTATTTGATGAGTTGTAATTCGTGTTATTCCAACGACCAACGTTCAAGCGAACAGACCAATAATTATGATTTTAAGGTTAGTAAATTATTTAAACGTTGAAACGACATTCACTTGAAAATTTTGACTTTACACAAACACAAGACTACTAACGGATAGATTAAAATTTAAAGTGAATGAAATGCATTTCTGTTTTAGGTATGTACTTGATTTCAATGAGAATAATTTTCATTCATTTGTATGCATGACATCAATTTCCTACCTTTACTCATCAGTCATCAGGTTATCGAAACTAAAAGTAAACTATACGTATAGGTAGTTACTATAAATGAAAACGAAATTGATATGCATGACAAAAAGACAAAAACAAAGGTCAAAATTAAACCTATACATAAATATACAATGTGATTAAAGTTTAAATTAATTTTCGTTTATCAAAAAACTTTTTTGTGAAATATTGCAATACATTTTTGATTCAGAACTATTCGTTCTCATTTTAATCAAGGATATTTGATTTTTAACTTGGGACACACTGTATGTCATAATTCTGACTCCAACAACAACTAACAAAAACAATGACACCATAAACATAAACACAGCGGAACATCCCGGCGAGGAAATCAGTTTCATGATTTATTGTTAAGTAAAATGGTCGAAAATGGTATAGTAAAATAGATATATCAAAAGAATTGATCAAAAGTTGCAAGAGAGAATATTGAATCAATGCATAAATATGAATAATGTGTATAATGGATAAAGATCCATTATTCACATTCGTGTTAATGTAAAATATGCAGTGACTATGATAGAAAACTCGGAATTCCTCTTTTTTCCCGTTCCAGTCATGTTTCAGTAGTAAATTGTGTATGAACGTTTGGAGCGCGAGACGTAGTCGAGCGCTTCAATTCACAGTCGCATGGATTTGCGCTTTTCGCAAGAATAGCACACGAACTTTTTCGCAGAACACATTTTTTAAATCAAAATTACAATTTATAATTTAATCACATGCATTGACATTTCTTAATTTTGTGACTTTTGTGCTAATTTAACAAATTGACATCTGAGTTATCATATAACCATGGTGATTTGGTAATCATGCATGTGACTTTATTATTGTGCGCTTGTGCAGAGTGGGAAACGAGAAAATTAGATTTTGTGCGCATGTGTAATGGAGGAAACGAAATACTAATTTAATGCGCATGTGTACTGGAGGAAAGAACTCTGCGTGGTAAATAGGCAACTTTTACATCCCGTAAACATTGACTAAAAGTGACGTTTTCCGTAGTGGTCGGCGAAAATATTAGCAACATGTATCATAAGTCGTGTTTTAAACGTGAGCCTGAACAGGCGAAACAGTTGCTTACACAATTTTTTAAATTTTGCGTCTAGTATTTCCTTTTTTTAATAAAAACTAATTTTGGTTACATTAACACTTGCAAAAATATTGACATTTCACACAATATTGACATTTCATACTTCAAGCGCTGGCGTTGGCCCGTCGAACGACGAGTGTTACCAACTTAGAAAAAAGAAATTCCCTAATGGTGTATTTTAAAAAGTATATTGCCAGCTTTGTCTATCCTATTCTGCCTCCAATTTTCCGTCATTTTTGCTTTAAAAAGTATATTGCTAGCTTTGTCTATCCTATTTTGCCTCCAATTTTCCATCTAGAAAATCTTACAGCATTGTATATGATAGATATAGAGGGATAGATGCCTTAACGAACCGCTTTCAGTACTAGAATGGCTTTATTATGAAAGCAAATTTTAACAAAATGTATTAGAAAATGATTCAAACTCCCATGTAAATCTTATGGACATAAAATTCAAGATTATGTTTCTAGGACCCCATTTCAAATTTCCCGCCCACAATTTGACAGCGCACTAATATGGCCTATTGGACGCAAAGCGCAGGGAGTTTGCTCGGTCATAATACAAATTATTTTGCTGAAGTGATACAATCAAAGACACTACCATCTGGAGTTGTAACCCATATGCTCCTTCAATTAAACTATTTTATTGCTATTTTTTTAATAAATTTTTATGTAAACCCTAATCCTTGAATACTTCGTTTCAACCTTATACCAAGGGTCTTGCCCAAGAGCAATGAGAAGCCTAAAAACCTTAGCGTCTGGCTGGACTTTCCTTACCTAGACCTACGGCCTATACGACCTTTGAGTCCCGAAAGGGAAACTCAGAGAAGTATCGAGTCAGAGAAGTATTGGTCGAATTCCTCTAACTCATCTCATTTACTAACTCTATATTACCCTGTGCACCTGTGTGCCTAGTACTGATTGTTAGCTGAATTAAGTATTCACATTGGTACAGGGGAAACCTATGGTGTACATGAATGGTCTTGAACCAATCTAGGTAACCTTAACCTGATACTAATTTATTGCATTGTTGCCCTGTGAACCTGTAGCGTTCTGGCTGGC
>JARJEB010006291.1:0-13935 GCA_030264535.1 Liometoxenus newtonarum
TTAAATTAAGTGGCGTTCGGAGATAAAATAGTATATATCATAAGTGACTTTGTGTGGCTCGTAGGAATTGTCCGACTCGCTGCGCTCGTCGGTCAACCGTTCCTACTCGCCACACAAAGTGTCACTTATACGCTTAATGATATAATCTACTATTTTCGCCGACCGCTATGGAAAAAGTCACATTTAGTCAATGTTTACGGAATGTAAAAGTTGCCTATTTACCACGCAGAGTTCTTTCCTCCAGTACACATACGCATTAAATCAGTATTTCGTTTCCTCCATTACATAGGTGCACAAAATCCAAATTTCTCGTTTACCACTCTGCACAAGCGCACGAAAACAAAGTCACATGCATGATCACCAAATCACCGGACGGTTATATAATCACTCAGATTTCAGTTTGTTAAATTAGCACAAACGTCACAAAATTAAGAAATGTCAATGCATGTGAATGTATGTGAATGAAATTAAATTATAAATTGTAATTTGGATTTAAAAAATGTGTTCGGCGAAAAAGTATCGTGTGCTAGTCGTGCGAAAAGCGCAAAATCCATGCTCGTGTGAATTGAAGCGCTCGACTACACGGCTCGCGGTCCAAACGTTCACCCTCGCATTTGACTGCTTTTCGCACTAGTTGCACAATATTCCTACGGCACACTTTCGCCATGTTAGTTAGCTAATTAGCTAACAATTGCTTCTAGCCACTATCAAAAAATAATGTTGTAAAGCAGTGATTCTCAACCTTTTTTTCTCACGGTACCCTTTTTGATAATTTAGAAATTTGGCGGCATCCTTGGCTGACATCTTCTATGTATGGGTAGAGTCTGGGCGGCATATTTAAAGAATCTCGAGGCACCCTTCAAAGAATCTCGCGGCACCCAGGTTGAGAATCACTGTTGTAAAGTCGTATAACTATAGAACAAAACAAGAATTTGTATGCTGAAAATTGACAAACTTGTCACTTTTCCGCATAGTTTCTTATCAAATATGCCATCATGTGTCTGCGTCAGTGTTATGGCAGTTTGTGTCAAAGTCGTTTAATAAATATTTTATTATTGTTCCGATGGAAAAATGTGGTAAAGCAAAAAACAGTGTACCTAACGTGATTGGAAAACATTCACTTTCACACTCGAGCGATGTGCAACAGTCGACTTCCGTCTCGTACTGAAAATTATCGCTCTTGTGAGAAATTGAATACTTCTGTAAACTACTTACTATAAAAGAACTAAACATGACACCTTACTGCACAACAAGAATAAATAAATCAAAAAATACTGAAAAGACGTTTCTGCATAGAAAAGAACAAACATTAATAATTAACACATAAGATTGTAAGGAAACAACCTCGTTCACTTAACTGTTGACAGTTTAACACGTTCACATAGCTCGTAAACCATTTTACCGTTTCCAATCATCGATAAAAAAAAAATAAAGTTTTCTCCGCAGACACGGTGCTGCATCGTTAACCTGGCCATAGGTTTTTCACAAAAATCTGAGGTTTTTCACAAAAATCTGAGGTTTTTCACCAAAAACCTGCTTTCCTAATTACATTTCCAGCTCAAACAGAAAAATATATAATTTATGCACAATTTAAACGGTATCCTTACATTGTTTTAATCATTTTTCTTATTTTTCTTTAAGATCGATATCTAAATAATACAAGAAATTTAAATTTTTTAAATTATGCAGTTGTCAAATTTTTTAGTTGTTAAATTATGTAAAAATTAAATTAAACCGCTAAATGGGGTGCGGCGAACACATTCAGTAAGTGCTCCTCCCATAAATGCGCGCCAAATTTGAATTGATGGTTGCTATTGGCGCGTGTTTTTAATGTTTAACGATAAAATTTATTTGTGACCAAAAATAATAAAATTGCAAAAAAATCACCATTGCACGGAGCTAAAAAGCTAGTTAAAAAGCAATAATAATGGAATACTATTCCTGAACACTGTGTATATATTTTAAGGAACATTTTCCATTTTATTATTACAATATTTGACCCTCGATATATGTGAACGGATATTCATAGGCGGCGCGAGCGGGGTGCACTCGCAACCCCTTGGATTTTAGTAGAAAGACGCATAATGAGTTCAGAACACATTACACACAAAATAAATTTTAAGCAAAATTCGTAAAAAACCAAAAATATATTACGAAATATTTTTGGTTTTTTACGAATTTTGCTTAAAATTTATTTTGTGTGTCTCAAAAATTTTATGTAAATATACATATAAATATATAAATATGCATGTTTGTAACAAAAATTTTCTGAATTACTATGTTTTGACATGAACGTCATGCAACGGTATGAAACGACCATCGACTTCACAATTCATCTTAACTCTTTTTCTATTTGTTGTACGTGTTGACGTTTAGTAACACAACTAACAGTAACGCGTTGTTTAATGTTTCATGTCAAAATTCATAGTGTAGAGCAGTGATTCTCAACCTTTTTTTCCTCATGGTAGTTTTTAGTAATTTAGAAATTTGGCGGCACACTTGGCTGACTCTCCTATGTATGGGTAGAGTCTGGGCGGCACATTTCAAGAATCTCGCGACACACTAAAGTGCCGCGGCACAGTGGTTGAGAATCACTGGTGTAGAGTGTAAATGCACGTGAAGAAGAAAAACCTACTTGATATAGCTAATTTAAAGAATGGTTGACAAAATTCTATATTTTTGGAATACATAATTTTTTTAATAAGTCTATGAAGTTAATTTTAGGTTTGTTCCAGCATGGGGTCAAACCGTCAGACACCGGGCTCCAACCAGACGTTCTAAGGATAGAAAGCGCAATGGTAGCTTTGTTATGTTCAGCCAGGACGGAATGAGATGGATAATGCTTATTTTCCCCTGGCGCTGAATATCAAGCGGCGAAACGTGAAACTAAAAAATCCAGAAACGCTGAAGCAAGTTTTAATTTTTGCCGCTTTGCCATAGATCATTTTGATTCAGTACAGCAATTTTAGATCACGCATGTCCACAAAAAATTATAAATTAGTTCATGCATCAGTTCCGAACTGTGTATTTTTAAAACAATGTAAATAATTTCGGCATTACCTACAAATTATCAAAGTCTAGAACTGATAAAAAAAAAATACCATTTCAATCCAGTTTTATTATCTTCTTTAAATAATGTGGTTTTAATTATTCAACAATAAAAAGAAACAAAAAAACTAAAATATGTTTCTATTATGAAGATATTAAGATTAAAGCAACATCAAAGATTTATTAATTAGCAACTTTTGGCTCGGTTGATATTTCAGTTTTTAATGTTACAAGAATCGCAAGGTCATAAAATTTTTAACTAAATGTCATCATCATCTAAACTAAAATCAATATAGAGGCAACAGAAAAGTTCAACTTCCATAACATTTCATACTATGTCAATGTTTTATCCAGTTTTTGCTCGCATTCTTCAGCATTTTTTTATAATTTCAATAAATTTGTGTAAATATTTTCCCACACTCTATGTAACCTTTAGTTGGACCACGAATCGCGGACAACCTTAGAAAAGGAGGGAACGATATAGTAAGGGCAAAATGTGTTTACGAATACTCCATGACGTTTTGACATTAACGACATGATCATAAAAATTAATTACTTTGATCGATTCATCGCCACTTCGATGAGTTTGACTAGTTTATTTTAGCTGCGAACATTGCTTACGCTACATGCTATGTTCGGCGATAAATAAACGCTCTGTATACCTAGTGCTCAAGCATAATTTCGTAAGGCGTGGCCTGACTAATTGTCTTCGTGGAAAACATTATTTTACAACACATATTACTATCATTTCCGGTTCCGCAGAGAACTGCAATGTAACATAAAATATGCATTACTATTCATATGGTATGAGGAGAACTGTTATTACAATTATTATTGTAATTATTATTTCTTGTTGGATTGTTGTTGCTATTTCCTTCTTTTCATATTACCAAAAGCCAATATTTTCATAATTTGAACGCCATTAGGATCTGCAGAAAATATGTTTATTATTTTATAGAAACCCAAAATTTATGCATATGGCCATATGGGAACTTCCCGACTCGGGACTCAAAAAGGTTATTTTATGGCTTTTACTTTTACCCAAATACAATTGCCCGGCTCGGTCCCACTCATATTTCAAGCTCGGACCCGACAGATTTTTAAGTATTTAACGCAAGTAATTTGTAATAGCCGTAGTTCTACCCGTGAGAATTATTCCTGTTTTACCTTGTTATGTAACAAGACCAAGATAGTGTCAATAAAATTTAAAAATTTAAAATCATAAAACATTAAAATCCCCAGTTGGAGTGAGTATATCTGTGCATATCTACCTTACGTTTTAGTTGCGGATAATTGTGATTTTTTGTATATCATGCCATCACATTCAAGTGCCATGAATGGAAAGGAGGTCATACGATACTTGCGTACGTATACTAACTACCGACATACTACGATGACTAGCTCGTAATAAAGAGACGAGTACGAAGGAATTTACTTCAATACACGTAACAAATTTAAATTATATAGCCTGTCGTGCTCGTCAAATTACCTGCACTTGTTCAACTGGAAGTGGGGTCTTCCTAGCCTACTGAATTGTTATCATAAATAATGATTTATACTTCGGATGTATTGATAAAACAATATTGCATAGTTTACAGAGTAGGTAGCGGTGCGGTAGCAATTCAACTATTTAGGAGACTAGTTCGCAGTTTGCAAGCGCCTGACGAGTGACGGTCAATTTAGAATGTGAAGTCAGTCACATCTGACATTCCCTCACATTCCGCTCTATGCTGCGAACGCGAACATGACCGGAAAATATGTTTTCGTATATACAGACTATTCTTTTATCGAGTGGCCATAGGGATTTACATGTATAAAACTGTATAAAGCAATAACATGTATAAAGCTGATATGGCTTTTCGAAAGCGTGTACGTCGACATTATTTAGTAAAATTGACTCTGAGCTGTTTGTTCGCGAAAACTGACATCTCAAGAATTTATTAATTGACAGAATGCTGTTTAAACATTTGAACAACGTAACAATGGATAATGGGTTGCGGAATTGTTTACTCAGATCAATAAAATTACAAATTGTTTCACTTTTATAAATTTTTTTCGTAAGGAATCGGACCAATGCCGGTTTTAAAAATTATCAGAATGGGTTAAAAATGGTCCAAATTATGAGTGTTCATTTTTACATTGCAAACTTTTCAGCAGGAAACCCATTAACACAACCTACAGTTTTTTACATGTAAATCCCTATGGCCACTCCGATAAAAGAATAATCTGAATACCGGAAGATAAAAACCAATGACTAACACTCGTTGTAAATATGACGATCAGAATGAATGGTAAACCACAACCGTAACTTAAATTTTCAAAAACAATTTCGAATCGCACTAATAAAACATTCAATTGTTAATATTTTATGAAATTGTTATGTATTGTCAGCCAATTCATCAAACTTTGTGTATACGTCAGACACAAACCACGAGTCCATCGGTACAAAATCCATTCTTTATGAACTTATGGTCGTTGAGACGACACCACAAAATCTTGTTCTGTAAGATTTGCAATCGAAACAGTATTGATCAGAGAGTGAAAAGTAAAAACTTGGGTTGTGTACTTTTAAATTGGAAATGTCAAATGAATAAAGACGAAAAGTTAGAGTTAGAGAGCTTATTATAGCTTTCGTATATTCCATAAAAAATCGTTGAGGGGTCAAAAGGATTGAATAGATTTCATACAAAACTGAAATCAATTTAATAATGCTGTAATGACTATTCCTTTCTTGTAAATAGTGAGCCACATCCCAGACTGAGACTTGTATATGCAACATAACATATACCAATATAAACAACACACTTTTAGATGAACTTTGAACTTTTGTGAAAGTTTACGGAATGCAGGTGATCATTGAATAAGCAGTAAGAGCTGAAACTTTATTTAATATAAGTACACCGAGCGTTCCAACAAATTCAAAGATATTTACGAACATTTCAAATATAAATTTTTGATGAATTAAATTAATTTATGCTTACAGTGGCGGGAACAGATGTTCAATGAATTTATGAAACCATCTTCATCGGCTCTGTTAACCTAGTCCTAGTGCAATATCAACTCGAACAATCAGCATCTCCTCAGCCATGGACAGCTGTTTCATCCTACCAAGGACTCATCAGCACGGCTTGTGAGGAAGACAGTAACCATTCGAGGCAATTTGTGATGGATTACTCCATCTATATGCTTAACGTCGTATTACTACTTGGAAAATAAAATGTCAAGTAGTTTACACCAGAAATTCAGAGAGGGTTTTTACCCAATTTATGCCTACAGTGGGGGTAACAGATATAAGTAGATATAAATTTTGGCAAATAATGAATTCTTTTATTAACAAAACCCTCACTACGGATTATTCATTTCCATTCATTTCTATTTAGCTTGTTACCGCAACGTGCAAAGATCATTTATTTGTCAGCCACGATCTATGATTTTATAAATTATGCTTAAATCAGCTTCAAATATTAGAAAATGCTAAACAGCCAAACACAGCACGAAGTTGAACTAATTCTAATTGCAATTCGAATGCTTAATACTACAGCGAATTATTGAACGTATCTGTAGAAACGTATAAAGCACAAGATTACATTAAATACAAAAAGCATGCAAGAATTCGTATCAGTTCCATTCGCAAAAAGCAAAGACAAAAAATCTCGACCAAAACGCAAGCGAACGGTGTATAAAGTCAACACGAAACAAAAATACTTTTGAATTATGCATGTAACTGTAAGAAAATAATTGTGAAGTAAAGTTTTGTTTATATAGAAATGACGCCGTGTTATTTTATCGTTGTTTCAAGTTTAAATATTTGTAGAGAATTTTAGCGCTAAATCTTGTAGCATTTAAAAGGTTTGATAAGAGTTCAACAAACACCGCTCACGCGCTCTACTTAATAGCAACAATTAGTCTAATTTTAAATTTTTAATGTATTATTTTAGTACTTTTATTAATTTTAAATAAGTATGCATAATTGAATTTTATGTACATTTTTGAGCTGAATTAATGGATGAAGAATTTAAATAGAATTTTAAAAATTTATATGTTCGCGTTTCAATTATAAATATAAACCGATATTATCGGATCATAATTAAAGACAACTCAATGTAAACCTTCCTTTCAAATAACTATTTTAAAAACTGCCAATAATTATAAGAGTACTGCCAATTAACAGGGGAAGTTGGACGAGTGTTTTAGTAATTATTTTAATTATTTGCGGATGTAATTGATAGCTTATTGAAGTTGTTGAAGTTTTGCTAATATTATCAGTGCAAGAACAATTTTCATATTCAAAATCCAACTTGAAATTAACAATTTCCAATTTGCAAACCTGTCACGCTCTCTTGAGTGGTGAAAGTAATAAAGAAGTTTTCAGAAATTCGGAGTGAAGCAGACGAAAAAGTTCTGCAAACAAAATGTGTCTATGGACACCTGCCTACATACCGAAAATGCATTTTACTTATAGGTACATATTTTTGACAGGACTTCAAGTCATCGTGAGGGCGAATTCCTGAAAAAATTCTTTTTCCATTACGTTCACCACTCAATTGCCGAGAGCCTGACAGTTTGTAAAATTGTACTTGCAGTAATAATTTGAGCAAAATTCAACCAGAAATAAATTCCTCCGATTATTTTAGACAGGAACAACTTTCACAATTTTCAATTTTATCCACTTTCATTTTCAAATTTTAAAATTCCAAAAGGAATGCAATATATAATGCAATATTTTGTTTCTGAATGTAAATTATATACTATAAAAAATTACAGTATTCTAAAAACTTACGTCTGGAATACATTTTTCAATTTTCGCTGGCTTCCGGGATTTCATATAACGAATTCTTTTCCTTGTAATATGTTGCTATTTTTTCTTTCTTCCTGTTTTAATACAGTTTCTTTGTTCAAATCATTATTCAAATTAATAACGTGTGCATAGCATAAAACATAATATAAATATAAATCCGGTTTACTGTTACAGTTCATAAGTATGCCTTATTATCACGCACAGTTAGTTAATTAGCAAAATTTATTCGTTTATTTTTAATAACAATTTTTCAGACACATGCTGTAAATTATTAGATAATTAAAGATTAATAAAAAAAAAACAAAATTACAAATATTCATTTCACCTAAATAAATTTAGAAAACACTTAACGAAAATCACATTTTTAATTATAATTAAATTAAATTTATAAGCACGTTTCAAACCAAAGAAAATAGTAACTAACCGAACATGAGACCGAAGCTGACTGATTTACAATTGCGTATAAAATAAATTCATTGCAGTTAGAACGAATCAGTTCAATGTTGCTACCGTTGGTCGTTGTCGACAATTACAAATACAAAATAAACGCAAAGCGGGAACAGCGACATCATCATCATCATGATAATCATGATATCAGACTGAAAGTGTCCCTTTTCTCATCACTGTGTGAGCGACAGCGACCCGAGACCCGAGTGATGCGGATGTAAACTTATGTAGGTATACCGTATGTATACCGTCGCAATTTAATTTTCGATTCCATTTCACACTATTTGATTTACATTACGATTACAGTATATACTTTGTGAAATGCAAATATCAGTGTTAAACACACTGATGATGTGGTATCTCAAGGGTACCACACACTGTCAGATTAACTGCATATAATGGATTGCCAGTCCACAGAAATTGCTCAGACTCATCAGTTCACTTGATGATCGCGGATTGCAGTTGAAGTGGACTGTAGGACTGTAAGTGCGTGGAAGGAAAAAATGAGATAAAATGTGCGTGGAAGGAAAAAATGAGATAAAATGTGCGTGGAAGGAAAAAATGAGATAAAATGACAGTTCAGTAGACAGGCCTGTACGATCTGTGCCTATGGCATCAGCCTGCAGGCATCTTCAGGCACACAACTGCAATTCCTACAACAATTTGTGGTGGGCTGAGATTTTTGCCATACGATCATCGTTAAGGTTAACTGGCAGTGTGTGGGGCCCTTTAGACAAAATTGGAATATAAAATTATACGATGGATGGCAAAAAAGTCTGCATTGTTGTCGATGAACAATGTTTTTTTTATTGCTGTGTGTTTGTTACTCTCTTGTGCAATTGTTAAAACATGTGACGTAAGTTTTATAAAAATAAATTCAAACAAATTGTAAATTTTTGTTGTTTGCCTTTGTCCAATGTTCAAACCGAAGTTCAACCTAATTAAATGAATGTTTGTTTAACTTAAGTTATTTAAATAAGTGAGTACTTAAAATTCAATTACTTACTTATTCTTATTACAAATAAAATTTTAGATTATTTTTTAAATAAGTATCTGTAAAGGTCAAAACGTAGCATGAAATTGAAGTGGTGACCAATATGGTTATTTTTTTGACAATAATGGTCAATATCCAATTATGAATGAACCATTTAACAATACCAATGAATTATATTTCCATGATTTGTTTTGGTAAGGAAGTAATTTAACGGTTATTATACCTATATGTGTACTTACAATTTTAAGAACGCACATTGTGGAAAATAACACAATGATGATGTTTTTTTAATCAAATATAGTCAAAACACGTTGTTGACAGGAAAACTCACCTGAAAAGAGTAAACAAATAATTATTAAATTACGGTATAAATAATACAAAAGAAATATTCGAATACAATTAATCATAGTACACGAGGAAAATTTTACAAGAATAACGAAAAACTTATACATTATCGCCACAAATATCGTGATTATTATTTTTCTCATTAAAAAACAAATCGGTAGGGATTCGCTCCGCACAACTTTCCGATCATATACAGTATACACTACGATTTCGTAGAACTCGTAGTGTAATGGTCGGAAACTGTGCAGTGAGAATCCGTACTGATATATTTTATAAGTATACAAAATAAATTAATAAAGCTGTTTAATTTCGATGACGTTAGCCAAAATATTCTGCCAGTTATTTGCAACATCACAAAAACCACTTCTTCGGACTTAGAGAAGTGCGATTCGTGTAGATCCGTCGAAAACCCGACTTCGATTTTATGACCGAATACTTTCCTTACCTTCTGTATGATCGAAAAGCAAAAAATAAGACAATCAAAAGAATATACAGTAACTCAATTACAAAGCAATACCTAATTGCTGCCATCGTCGATAAAGATGCGAGGACTGATTCAAAGCAACAGCATCCACATTCCGATCCGTTCACTTTTGCACTTATTCATTCATTTATATTCCATTTTCCATTCTTTATTACTTATTGTTACGACTTTAGTATAGTTATGCACTCATTCATTATTCTCTTCCCATTATCGAACGCTCAATCGTTCTTCATTTTGTTCTCACTCTGTTGCTTCCTTTCATTCCTTTATTCACACATCGCACAATCTCTCACTACAGTCCACGGTGTTCATTACAACATTCCTTTTTACTTTCCACTATACCGAAGGTAGCTTCTATCAATGGTAAGGAAAGATTTGCATTCGGTTAAGAAACCGAAATCGGGCTTTCGACGGATCTCTACGAATCTCGCATCCCTGAGTTCGAAAAAGTGTTTGTTAGTGTGTGAGAGAATTATGGGTCGGTAAAGAAGGGAGCTATTGACTGTTAAAATATTAATTTGAATTTAATTGGTTAAATATTGATTCTATGTAAAAATTAAAAATACATACATTTTTGTAGCGTTTTCCGTTCCCTACATTTCAATCTCTATCACATTTTTTCTTAGGACACATGGTTTGTGAGATATTAATCCTCAAAGTTTCAAATAAGGTCACACAGTCGCAATATACGTAATGAATGGCCAGAATAGAATATACGCATGTTTCTATGGCGCAAATCAAAATAGACGTGAATCATACTCATAGCCACGTAGATGTCAATAATTTTGGATCATCCTGTAGATATTCATAACATTCACTTTTATTGTTTTAATATTTTTTCTCGATTTTCTTTAGTTTTTATGTAAAAAAAAGTTGGTATAAATTTTAAAGATATCTTCCGCTTTATTTTTGTGTGAATCGATAGTTTTTGAGGTTATAATTGAATGCCACCACAGCTGCCTGTACTGTTTTTTGTTTTGCATACAGTTAATGTAGTGCGAATTCACGACATAAGCTTTGTTCCAACATAATATTGGAACAAAAACAGTCTCTCGTGTGCATAGTGTACATGTTCGAAAAGCTTATTGTTTCAACATTTTACAAACTAGTCCCGAATCGGGTTTGGAGTGTACGAAATGCGTCCAACATTCAGTCAAGTCGTACTTTTTTCACGCTGCGTACATTCTAAGCTACAATTTACGATTTCGTATTTTTACAAAACAAGAAACAAACATGAGAAATGGCGATTTAATGGATTGCCTATTTTGATTTATTGTCCAGTGACGATAAAGATGATCAATTAATTATACGTTATTTTAGAACAATCATATTCTCGTGAACTTTACGCATATACTTCACGCATGCGCACAATAAATCATAAACCAATTCATAAAAAGTTCCGAACTGTGTGTTGGAACAAAGCTATTATTTACTGCTATATGCATAAATAGAGATGTATTAAAAATTATGGATTCAGTCAAAATGCAGGAGTCCATCAGTTCATCACTACACTACACGCATAATGCGGAATAAAAGTTAAGTGTTTTGTTATACAGAGTGATTAAAAAATAAATGACGAATAATTCTTGAATAGGTCACTTTCCCATAATTATGAATTACTTACTCATATAGCTAATTGTAGGAATATGACATTGATTTTTGGTCACTCTATACATGTTATTTGGTATTGGAATACAATGATCTGCAATAATTATGCATTATACTTATCAATTCATCTCTGATGGATTAACCATAATGCATCAACAGTACTACCTGATTAAGAAGTAAAAACTAAACAAAAAAGCCTGTCTTACATGGATCATTTAAATTCCGAGTCTGAGTGCCAACAAAGTCCATTTATATTTTATTGCGTTATTGCTACCCAGTGAATGCAACCAATTTTTCTAATTTTGCTCTAAAACTCGATCAGTCGAAGTTTCTTCAAAATATATGTAGTCCGAAAATGATCATTGCACTGGACCCCATAGTCAGCGCAAAAAAAAACGGCACTGGGTGCAATTCTGTTGAACATGCTCAAAATTTTCAGTGCATGCGAGTGAGCACTGAGTGCAGTAGTCCGAAAATGCCTATTACATTTATATTTTATGAATGACGAAGGAGAAAAAATGCGTTTAGATTAAATAATAGTATATTATTCAATGAGCTCATATAGAGGCTATTATACGCGAGGGCGAGTTTACGTAGCGAGGCGAAGCGAAGCTAGCCGAGTGAAGTAATGGCTTTCAAACTTAAAAATTCAACCATGGAATTCAACTTGCAGTGTGAAGACGTTTGCTTGACGAACAGTATATTTCATTCAGTCTCTTTAATGTAAATGCGCTGGCTTTTTTTTGCTTGAAAACCACAAACACAAAACAGAAACACAAACCACAAAACCTGTCAATGTTCACATTTTCGTGAATATTCAGTGTACTTTTGAGTATCGAATAATAAGCCCAAAGTGACGATGTTTTATATTTTTCAGCCAATTCGGTAAAATATACCAATAATACTGATTCGGATTTCGGACTTGCCAAAAGACGTGATTCATTTCCAACCAAACGAAACCAATATGAATCACAAATCAAACACCAAACACGTCCACAAATACCCGAATGACTAATAGTGTGACGTTTGCTTGACAGACAATATTTGACTGTCATATTTGAGATATTTTAAGCTGCGTTTGCTTACTTTCTATTGACTCTTTTCACTCTAAAAGCTTTTTAGTCGTTCGGCCAGTCCAATAAGGGTGAATGGAACATTCTTTATACACTCCAATACTACTCCAGCTACACTCCAACTCTGTCTGAATATCCGAACGCAGCATCAGTTCAATAAATGACGTTTTAGATGCAGTCCATGTGTGACATTTCATTATTGAATGCAGGGAAGCGTTCTGCATGACGTAAAATAAACCTCTGGAGGAATAATGGATCCATTATTACGTGTGTCAAGCTCATTATTCGCGAATGGTGTTAATGTGAGTTATATGCGCCTGCATACACAGCTAATAATTGTTGTTTTACTTGGTCTTCGCGGATAAATTAATTTATCGGCGACGACCAAGTAAAAGAACTATTATTAGGTGTGTATGCAGGCACATATAACCCACATTAATACCACTCGCGGATAATGGAGCTTGACACACGTCAATATAATAGGTCATTATTCCACTAGAGATTTACTTTACGTCAAGCACAGCTCTTCGCTGCATATGTGACGCACGGACTGCATCTAAAACTTCATCTCGGATTATGTGTTGAATTCCATGGTTGAATTTTTAAGTTTTACTGCAGTATAAAACTTAAATTTTGTCATCGCGGATAAAGTATAGTAATCAATTCGCGCATATGCGCTCATTTGTATATACTGTTATCATATGTTTTTTCTTGTATGTTAATATTTACTAATATTAAGAGAGCAAGTGCACTCTAAAATGGTTGTGATTATTACATTATTAATTGCGGAAAAGTACAAAGTACGTAAAAACAAAATGAGGTTTCTCATAATAATACCAGCTGGTTGAAACAATATCGTCAGTCTAGTTAATTCTTTGTTGTAATAATAATAAAATAGAACAAGAACAAGAACAATCATCAATATGTATAGATAGAAGGAAGGTCATATCACTACAGTAAAAACTTACCTGCCTGAAATGGTTTTTAACAAGTTTTATCCGCGACGACCACGTAAAACAGCGATTATTATGTGTGTGTGTGTGCAGGCACATATGACTCACATAATCACCACTCGCGAATAATAAGCTTGACACGAGTCAATTATAGGTCATAATTCCTCTAGAGGTTTTTTCTTACG
>JARJEB010006300.1:0-10255 GCA_030264535.1 Liometoxenus newtonarum
TTCGTGTTCCGCAGAGTGGAAAACTGATAATTCAAAATTTCAGCTAATGCCATAGATTTTTAAGAATATATTTCAAAGCAAACAATAATTACGATAATTTGTAAAAAATCTTGTTGTCGATGCTGGATATTTGAGTAGTTACAATACATAAAGTATAGATGGAGCGATGCATATATTACTTATTTCCTTACTTCTATTAAACAATTTCAACAGTTCAACCTATAAAAATCGCTTTCGGCTTGGGATAACTATCGTATCGTATTACCTACCGCCATTGTAATCTGTTAAATTGATTAATTTTTATATTTCTAGCGCGCAAAAACTTGTTGTTATTTTATTTAGGTATTTAATTCGAATTTTTCCTTTCTAGGATTATGAATCTACCCAATATAAATGTAGAAAGCACTTCCCGATAAATCTACAAACACGAAAGCAACTCCATCAAATCGAACATCTTCCAAAATCATCAACTCAATAAAAAAAGGAACGAATAAATCAAAAACGCAATAATCAAACAGCAAGCATGTCTTCATCAGGTTTTCCTTTGCCGATTTCACCACCAACACAAAATGGTCAGCCGAAAATGGAATCGCCAGATCCTCCTGTCGATATTTATATCGCCGATTTGTTGCAGGTAAATATTTCATAGCTGTAGTAACCAAAATAGTAGTTTCGCTTACAAGTTTGGAAAGTGATCAATTTCTCACGAGCACGATAATTAGAAGCACTAGACCTAGACGAAATCAAGTGCTACACATCGTGCGAGTGTGAAAGCGAATCTTTTCCAATCGCTTTGGGTACACTGCTTTTCCTTCGGCCACGTTTTTCCAACGGAACATTAATAATAAAACAATTTTGACACAAAGTGTCATGACACTGACAGAAAGAAACTGTGCGGAAAAGTGACAAATTTTGTCAAAGTGACAGGTTTGTCAAAGTGACAAGTTTGTCAAAGTGACAAGTTTGTCACAGTGGCAAGTTTGTCAAAGTGACAAGTTTGTCACTTTTCCGCTTTTTGACATAACCTATGACGAAATTGTGCTTTTAACAATTTTATTATGATGAATCTGTCTTTGATCGCTTTATGAAGTCGCTCTAAAACGGTCCTGCAACTTTTGTTGTGAAGATATTTCGCAGAGGCCATCTGAATGAATAGTTAATAAATCGTGTTCGAATTAAACTGAATAATTTTAATAACTGAAAAGTTAGAACAGTGGGAGTGTTATTAGTCAATTGCTTTGCAGTCTGTTTCCAACGAAGACTCCCAAGTATGCTCAAATTGCGAGGATGGAGTTCCGGCATCATCAAGATGTAGCGATTGCAGCGAATTACTTTGCGATCCATGTGTTCACGCTCATCTGAGAGTACGTCTAACAAAAGATCACAAAATCGTTCGTTTTACTACTTGCACTTCATCAGCAATCGTTGCACCACCAACAAATCGTTCATTGAGTTCCTCATCAAGGGTACGTATTATTTCTATTACTTATACAGTGCGTTTTCTTTAAGATCTTCCATAGAGATTTACATGGTAAAAACTTTAGGGCGTGTTCATGGTAGGCAGACAAACTAACAACTGTCTGAGCTCCAAAGCATTAAAATCAAATCGTCACTTTGGTTGCCTACCATAAAAAATTCAAATTTTTTGGTTTTCTTGATGTTTAAAATAGTATATTATTATATGAGTGATTATGACAGCCATTGCTTACAAAGATTATTTTTGAGCCCACGAGCCGCAAGGCGAGTGGCGCAATTCATCTGATGAGCAATGGACATAATCGCGAATATAATACTATGCTTTTTCTACACCTTGCACTATTCTACGAACGAGCACTAACTGACAATTGAAACAATATGGTGGGCGATTCACATCGAGCTATGGTCGGAATTCTTCGAGTTCTTTCGATATTTAAGATCATATAGATAAGTTGGATCGGTCACTTCAAATTCGTTAAATCTTGTTGATGAACTTTAATACGCGATCAATGTTATTTAATTGCAGTGATTTCTGAAAATCCATAACTCACAGTGTAGTGAGTTATGAAAATCAGTGAGTTATAGTTATAGGAATATCACTCAAAAAGTGCTAATAATGACCATATAAGTAAATAGGTGTAGAAAAATGGTACATACGTCCTAAAATTTTCAACTTTTAAATTCCAATGGCAGATCTTAAGAAAACGCACTGTAAATCTAGATGGCGCAGTAGGCAGTGCAGTTCTATGTAATTAACCTAAATATTAAATTTTTGTCGTGTTTTATTCTTACAGACGACTAATAGCCCATGCAGTACTGGTCCATTTTTCTGTGAAGTCCATCACGAACAAATTCGTTTTTTATGCGAACAATGCATGTGTCCATCTTGTTCCGAATGTGCTCTGCATGAGCATATGGGTCATCAATTAACCTTCATTAACGATGCCATTGATAATGCAAAGAATATTCATTTTAAATTGATTACTGAAACACGCAGTGCCATGACTGCCGTACGCGATGCCATCATGAACATTCAAAGAGTGAATGATAGCGTCGAAATACGATCACATCAAGCAGTCAGTGATGTGCATAAAGCAATCAGACGGTACATGAATGCAATTGAAGAACGCGAAAAGGATTTATTCGTCCGCATTGAGCATCAACGAGTATTAAAAAACAAAGCGTTGGTTGCCCAAAAAGAAGGTCTAACACTTGCTTTGAGCAAACTGGCAAGAACGAGTGACTTGTTGAATGAAAGTATTGATAGTGGCAATGGTTTAGATATCATTTTTGCCAACGAAAGAGCTGAAGGTGAACTCAAACAGTTACGTTCTCTAAGAGGCAATCTACATCCGTGCGAAGATGATCTAATCGTTTTCATTCCACCCGACACAAACCTCCTGCGAGCTATTTCCACTTTGGGAAATATTAACACAATCATGCAGTATCAACGAAATAGGTTAGATATACCATACTATGCTATGAATCAGCTTGATTTGAATGCCGATGGTTTAGAACCACCGATTTTACCAACTGGTAGGCCCATTTATGGGGCTCCAATGTCAGTAATCGTTCGTGATAGTGGTAGTCGTCCATCATTAATGTTTGGCATCGAAGGTGAAGAAGATGGTTTCCTGTGTCGTCCATGGGGTGTCTGTTGTGATAAAAATGGCAATATTTTAGTAGCCGATAGGAGCAATAATCGAGTACAAATTTTTAACCCCAACGGCACTTATCGTTACAAATTTGGTGAGCAAGGTGCTCAACCGGGACAATTCGATCGTCCAGCTGGACTTACCGTTGATCCAATGGATCGGATCATTGTTGCTGACAAAGACAATCATCGAGTTCAAGTATTTACGATGGAAGGCGAATTTCTCTTCTTGTTTGGCGAAAAAGGATGTCGGCCAGGACAATTTAATTATCCATGGGACGTGGCCGCCAATTCAATTGGACAGATCGTCGTTTCCGATACGCGAAATCATCGCGTTCAGTTATTCAATAGCGATGGCAAATATATGACCAAATATGGTTTCGATGGTATAAATTCATTATGGAAAAACTTCGATTCACCACGTGGTGTCTGCTTCGATAATATTGGCAATGTGATCGTCACCGATTTCAACAATCATCGTTTGGTTGTTGTCCAACCTGATTTCAATCATGCACGATTCCTTGGAGGCGAAGGAACTGGCTTGAAACAATTTTTGAGACCACAGGGCATTATCTGTGATGATGAAGGTAGGATTGTTGTGGCTGATTCACGTAATAATCGGATCCAGGTGTTTGAGAGCAATGGTACATTGTTGTGGTCGTTGGGACGATCCGGCAATTTAGAGGGTGAGATGGATCGTCCGAGTGGTATTTGCATTAGTCCTGAAGGAAGGATTATTGTAGTCGATTTTGGCAATAATAGAGTGCAAATATTTTAAATACGAATCGATAGAAACGAATTTGATGCAATATTGCAATCAACATTTCGAAACAAAACGATTCTCAGGGTAATAAACAAACCTCAGGTTAACAATTGCATATTTTAAAAGATTAACGAAGAAATACTTTTGTGCCAAGACATTCACGGCTTTAGTCTGATTTTACAAAATGATGATTTAACTATTATATTTTTAGTTACCAGTAATTATTATACTAAGTGTTTTAGGAAAGCACTGCCGCGACTTGCGACAACAACCAAGAGGTGTGAAGACACATATATTCGAAGTAGAAATACGAAGTCCCAATGAATTACATTATGCTTATTCCTCCAGTTCTGGAGTCGATTTATTAACGCAGAGCGTGTGTTACAACTAGTTTCGCACAATTAAGGCATCATCAGCCAAAATCCAACACTAAAGGGCATTTTTATACATGTAACGCACACCTTTTTCATGTATACCCTTTAGTGTTGGATGGTGCCTGGTGGTGCCTTAATTGTGCGAAACTAGTTGTAACTCACGCTCTGCCTTAATAAATCTACACCTGAATTAAATAATGCTGATACTTCCAGTTCCGATGTCGATTTATTAACGCAGAGCGTGTGTTACAACTAGTTTCGCACAATTAAGGCATCATCAGCCAAAATCCAACACTAAAGGGCATTTTTACACATGTAACGAACACCTTTTTCATGTATACTCTTTAGTGTTGGATGGTGCCTGGTGATGCCTTAATTGTGCGAAACTAGTTGTAACTCACGGTCTGCGTTAATAAATCTATACCTGAATTAAATAATGCTGATGCTTCCAGTTCAGATGTCGATTTATTAACGCAGAGCGTGTGTTACAACTAGTTTCACACAATTAATGCATCATCAGGCAATAATCAGTGTTGGATTTTGTCTGATGATGCCTTAATTGTGCGAAACTAGTTGTAACTCACGCTTTGTTTTAATAAATCGACACCTGAACTCATTCCTCGTATTCCTACTTCGAAAACTTCAAATGTGAGGAGTTAGTCCCAACTTCAAACATTCTCATTGTTGTAACCAGAACAGTGTTTTTCGATAAAACACAAATTAGTGTAATAAATTGATAGATAGATAATAATTGTACACACAAGACTGAGCATTCAAGACTGATAGATATACCTACACAGAGAACAAAGACAAACATATTCATATGACTATTGATTATTTTTAATAATATTTACCAATTTTACTTCTTCTCAGTGATGGCATTTGCACCGGGTGCAAACGTTTATGCACCCAATGCACCGGGTGCAATGTCAATGCACCAATTGAGTGCAATCAGTGCAATCTTTGGATGGCCAATAAGATTTGTCAGATTGAAATAATTTGAAATTTTAAGGTGATGAATGGAATCTGATTGGCACCCGGTACAAAACCGGCTTGTCATCACTGCTTCTACTACCATTATTATTACTTAATTATATAATAAGCTCTTTTAGACTTTTTTAGTAAATGTTAATTAAAATGATAGTGATTAAGTGACTTTTTAAGACGTGCATTCAATGCACATCACTTGCAAAATACAAACTTAAATAATGAATTAGTAATCGAGAGAAAAGTCGTGAAAGTGCTATTTAGAAGGTACCTTTGACGAAGCCTTAAATTGAATAAAATGGCGACGATTAACGAAACACTACTTACTATATATAATTAGAATTTTTAAACAATTTAATATTTCGAAGAAAATTCTAAATAATTTCGAACCACATTTAATATAACCATTTATGATATATTTGTTCTGTGATTTTTCTTTGAAAATTTTTTACTTCTTGATTTATTGATTCTCTATTTTTTTAATTTAAAGTAAAATCACTGCAAGTACAAACAAAGTCAACACATTAATTTTTTACATTTCTATAAAGAATAAATAAATTTTTGAGGCAAATTTCCCAGTGCGATGAACAATTTAGTATTCATTTTGTGGTTATCAGACTGAATAAATTGATAATTAGAATTATAACGCAAATTTTAGATAAATTAAATATAGTATAATGAAGTTACCAAGCCAGTGTTTGATTCATATAAATAAATATTAGGAAATTTGTAAATACGTTATTTTTACCGTAAATTATCACGTTCAAGATTTTTTCATGCTAAAAATCATCGAATTTGAAAATGAACTAATAATTAGATAAGTAAACCGAAATGTGTGGAGGTAGATATATACGAAGTAGGAATACGAAGGCCCAATGAATTAAATAATGCTTATCCCTCCAGTTCAGGTGTTGATTTATTAATGCAGAGCCTGACTTACAACTAGTTTCGCGCAATTAAGGCAGCATTAGGTAAGATCCAATACTAAAGGGCATACATGAAATCATGTAACTCACACTTTTTTCATCTATGCCCTTTATAAATGGATCTTGCCTAATGCTGCCTTAAGGCATCATCAGGCAAGATCCAATACTAAAGGGCATACATATGAAATGTAACTCACACTTTTTTCATGTTTGCCTGTTGTGTTTTTAAGAGGTTAATGGTTCGTTTTAAGTTAAACTTGTTAGAGAAAACATTTTAATTGCACAAATAAAGAAAAATATTACGATTGAAGGTTTTAAGAGCTGCTTCTTGTACAGGTATTTTATAAGTATGTCACTTGTCACGCCTACGTGTACGCCCTCTGTGCTTACATTTATAAGTTATACGAATCCAAAACTGCACTTATTACAATATACTTATCATTATAAAATTATATTTATTACAACACTTTCAAGTATTGGATCTTGCCTGAAGATGCCTTAATTGCGCGAAACTAGTTGTAACTCACGCTCTGCGGTAATAAATCGACAGCATTATTTAATTCATAGGGACTTCGTATTCCTACTTCGTAATTGACAATTGTTACTATAATATTATAGTACGTAATCTCATAATTATTAATTTACGAAATGAATTCAAAAAGAAGAATTTTAATGGTGCCGATTCAAACGAATGATTTAAAATTATTCGGTATTACCCGATGGTGCATAATTGATTGATGTATGTGCATTTTTATTTACTCATTTTGTCGAAAGAGAAAAGTATTTTCCAATTATCAAAAGAATTGACAAGATTTACTATAAATCTATATACTTATATATCGATATGAAGAGAAGTGTTCGATATAAAACTTGATTTTAAGAGCGAAATATTAATGAATATTGATGAACGAAAAAAAATGTTTAACGCTAAAAATATTATACTTATAATAAGAGATATTGATATTATTCTATTATAAGACTGTAATTATAATTATAATTACGATTATAGTGCACGAGATGATACACATACTAAGGCATAGCGGGGCGAGTGGGGCGGTTGCCCCTCCCTGGCGAAAAATCAAGAATGGCAATTTTGCGTTTTCTATTTGTTTTTTAATATCGGTGGAGTGATTCTTTTGATATTCTCCTTGTTCTTGCCCCCCCCCCCCCCCCCTTGCATGAAATACTGCCTACGCACCTGCATATTTAGATAATTAATTATATAGAAAAATATTCGTTTTTGTCCATTTTACAATTTTGAACCGATAATAAGACGATAGAAAAATTTCAACATTAAAAGGAGAATTTAAGACTGATGTTTCTATATGTACGTACATTTTTGCTACTACTAACGTAGGATTTTGTAAGTTTCAAACAATAAAAAAAAAATTAAAAAGTTGTAATTTTAGAACCTTAAACATTAA
This sequence comes from Liometoxenus newtonarum, assembly GCA_030264535.1. Classification (NCBI taxonomy): domain Eukaryota; kingdom Metazoa; phylum Arthropoda; class Insecta; order Coleoptera; family Staphylinidae; genus Liometoxenus; species Liometoxenus newtonarum. The sequence continues at coordinate 7,605 of JARJEB010006300.1, forward strand.
TTATGTAATTTTGTTTTGAGTACTGCTAAGTCTTAGTTGGTATATAATTAAAATTATAACTATTATTTGATATGTAAAGTTCTGTGTGAAGCAATAATTGGTTAATGTTATTCTTCAATTTTTTGTTTTTACTGATACTAGTATTTTTATCATCAATTTATTACTTTTTAGTTGGTAGTTATGTTTACTCATAATCGAAGTGTTGCTTAGTATATTATTATATTTTCGTATATTGCGCGTAATTGACAAAAATTAATGAATTAATTAATTTTACATTGAACAAATGTAAATGTGTTGGAAAAGTAAGTAGGAATGGTGGTTTTGTCTTTTTGTCCGATGCTCATGACCTCATGAGATATGTAATAAAATGATTTATGTAAAACAGGCTTTGTAACATGAAATGAACGACAAATTGTCGTTTAGAATGTTTGACATTTGTAATTACGGTGCAATTATTATATAATAAACAGTTCCTAATAATTATTTTGGTTTTTGTTTAAGATGATTTTCACACCAAATTTTTCATGTTAAGAAATAATTCTGGCCGTTCTGGGTTGCTAATTATACTAAAATATAAGTGAATCAACCAATCACAAAAGTGTTTCAGAACATGATCATTAAGATGCCCAGCTTTGCAGTTAGAAACTGTAAAAATTTTCCCAGTGTTTGTTTCCTCCGTAGTTTTACCCTTATAATTCTACCCTTCAGTAGTCCTACCAGTGAGGGTTATTTTTTAAGGCAATCCTCACAAACAAAAACATTATGTAAAAAATTTTGAAAATGCATGTTTTGTCTCTTCTTCACATGTTTTGTCTCTTCTTCACTTGGATTTTCGTCTATAGGTTTCACTGCGTCCCACTTACGCATAGTATTGCCATGCCCGTTCGCTATTAAGGTTTGAATGTTATTTTCGAGGGGAAAACAACTAGTTACAAAATTGTACACTTAGTGTGAATTCCCTGGTAGTTCTTCTGTGAATTCAGTGAACATTTGAAATTGTGAATTCAACGTGAATTCGCAAAAAAATTTGAATTCATGTGAAAAAAATGTGAACTCATGTGAATTTAAAAATACGCGGAGAAAGACACATTAAACGCATGCGCAATATAGATTTTAAATCTTTTTAGGTTATATAATTTGTTGAAAGTTTGTGTACTTTGTGAATTCTTTCTAAAATATTGTGAATTTTTTTAAAGAATTCACATTTGTGAATCATTTGTACGCTATTTATAAGAGTTGTTTTCTCCTCGGTTATTTTGGTGTTATTACAGTTTTGTCACTGCAAAGGTAGGCAACTTAATGACCATGTTCTGGAACGCTTCTGTGATTGGTTGATACCAGCCTGCTAGACTCAAGTTTTCGAAAGCGCCTGTGAACAATATAGATGTCAAAACTGGCGGAGATATAGATATATAAACATATCGATTACTTACCAATTAATCGATATGAAAATAACGATGTTTGAAAATAATCGATTCTAAATACTGAGTCAACAAATCTATTTGAAACCGTCCATCATCGATATTTTTTTCATTATATCTCACTTAAATATCGAAACTAATTTGGGAAAACATCGATAATTGGCAAACATCGATTATTTTTTGACATAATTGTGCATAAATAAAGTGCTATTTGATTTGCGTCTAGTCGCTGGGGGCAACAGCAAAGTGCAAAAGCGTTCCAGAACGTGATCATTAAGTTGCCTACCTTTGCAGTGAGAAAACTAATAATTTTCCCAGGGTTTGTTTCTGCCGTACTTTAATTATATCCTTCAGTAGTCCTACCAGTTACCAGTGAGGGTTATTTTTTAATTGGCAGTTTAAATGGCAAAAACACTGTGTAAAAAATTTTGAAAAGGATTATTTTTTAAGGCATTCCCCCCACAAACAAAAACACTTTGTAAAAATTTGTTGGTTTAGATGCATGTTTTGTCTCTTCTTCACTTGGATTTTCGTCTATAGGTTTCACTGCGTCGCACTTACCCGTCAGATTCAGCCTTTTTACTTTACGGCCACATACCGAAGGTATAGGAAAGTAAGGTGATCATGCAAAAAATTAAAGTCTTATTTTTCCTTGATTCGTGGAGATCCGTTGACCCCAGATCAAAAATCGGCTTTTTGGGCTGAGGTGTGTGTGTCTGCTATGTGTCTGCTGTGTGTGTACAAAATTGCGGGCAAACCAAGCAACCTATCGGACTGAAATTTGGTATCTGTCAGCTATTCCTCCCGATTGAACCTGGAGTAAAAAGAAACAAAATCGGCTGCTAAAGAAGACACCTTTACTCGTACGCCAAAACGTCCAACTCGCTAAATATTGATTGTAGCATAAAAGTATCTATTAATATCCGAATTAGTTTTCAATTGCTTGCAAGATTTGCCATTAACTTTTCTTGTAGAGCTAATGGTTTGGAAGATATGTGCTACCATTTCAACAATCACCAGCATAAGAATAGAATTAAACAATGCTGCTCCCATCAAGCTGACACTATGAATTAACAATATAAACTTCAATATTGAAATTGACGTTAAATGTCATCGAAATTAAAATAAATCGGTACGGGTTCGCACCGCACAACTTTCTGGCCATATCCAGTACGATTTCGTAGAACTCGTCGACCGTAAAAGCAATTTTGATCGGAAAGTGGAAGTGTG
>JARJEB010006303.1:0-14537 GCA_030264535.1 Liometoxenus newtonarum
AACCAAACCATCATATATAATGGAACAAAAAACGGTAATGATATTATGACAATTCTCATTATGAAGCATGTAGGTGAAAGAACCTAACCTAACTTTAAGACTATTTAATATTTATCTCCGTAAAGCAATGTCATTATACAACCCGAAACCGATTTATTGTTATATTTTTTTGCATTTTCTTTTCTGCTCATTATTATTGGATTTTTGAACAGCAAATGTATAAAAAGTGGAATAATAAAGAAAAAAAGTAGGTATGCTTACTTTAAATTCGCATTTTTCTTCGTGTATGACGCCTTCATAAATCCAAACGGATTCATTTTAAAACATTCAAATGTGCTTCGTACTGTGCCATAATAAGGACGCGGGTTTTTTTTTTTTAATTAAGTTCCATATAAATTTCAGTGAAACGTACGTATCTACAAAATGAAAGAAAGTAAGTTTTTTGTTTCTCATTTAAATAATAATAAATAATAATAAATGGAAATCTCAAAGTATTCCTCGTGTTTCAATTAAAAGCTTTTCATTTTAATAAAATTGTTATGATGATGACAGATTTTTCAGTCTATAGGTACTAATCTCATTCCTTCATGTCCGAAAATGTTCAGGATATATAGTTACATTATTGTTATCATCCAATAGGTCGGTGTTTTTAATCCAATTATTTTTGTTTTTGTCATAGCAGTTTGATAAATATGCGCGTTGGATATTTTGTAGGCATTGTTTTTGTCACGTTGATTAGATTTATATGTTCAACGATACAACCGAATTCACAATTATACAAACCAACCACCAAAGCTAAACATGCAAAAACAATTATAAATGGCAATTTGAAATAATAAAGAAATAAATTATAGCAAATCATTACTAATGCATATCTTGTATTTAAACAATACCTAAATGTTAGTAAAATATTTAGAGGAAGTAAGAATAATGTACAGAAAGCAAGCCTAATTCCAATGAGGGAATTGCTAACATAAACAAATGTAATTGAAGTAAATTGCTAACACTTTCATAAACGATCCGTTTTGTGATGTATAATACCTACGTTAGGCCTATTTACGAATGGCATTTTGTGTTGCGTCATTTGCTATTCGTCGGTTTGTTTGTTTGCTCCTTTTTGTTTGATTTATGTATCTACATTCGGAGTCGGAATACAATTGTTTACTACAAACAGCTATTAGATCTATTTCAGTGCCTGTACTAAAAAGGTAGAGGGCGGTTAAAATATGCAGATATCTGTCTGTAATTTTTCAATCTGTTCTTCATAATTGCCAACATAATAAATCCGTCTCTGCATGCCTATATACTATTCTTCTACTCTTGCTTGTTATTCTGGCCGTTCATTGTTTGAGATTGTTTACCAATTTGAAATTTTAGGAATTAATATCTCACAAATTATGCACCCTATGAGAAAATATTATAGATGTTGAAATGTAGAGAATTCGAATCTCTACAAGGACTTATTTTTGTCCGCCACTTATACGTAAATTTTTGTTTTAACATTCAAGTAATAGTAGATTATATCATAAAGAATATAAGTGTCACTTTGTGTGGCGAGTAGGAAGGGTTGACCGACGAGCGTAGCGAGTAGGACAATTCCTACGAGCCACACAAAGTCACGCTGAATGATATATACTATTTTATCTCCGAAAGCCATTTAATTTAATCAAAATTGTAATAATAAATGAACAAATAACAACAGAAATTATTGAATCTCGTTTGAATCGTTGAATCAGAATAAACAATTCGTGAATGTCGACGCTATGGCATTTGACGTTTGATACCGTTACGCCAGTTGGGTTGCATAGAACTGCTCCACTGCGTACTGAACGCCGATTGGTCCGAATCAATCGCTTTATGTGGCTAGGAGTATAAATTATTCACTTATACGCCTAGGAGGTATAAATTATTATGAAGTATCGAGGCGCTATAAAGCTACACTTGTACACCATGCAACAGAGAATGTAATGTGTCACTTATACGATGTTCGGAGATAAAATTAATTTTTCCCGTCTCTATTGTTGCGCCATCTACAACATCCTAAGAGGGCAAAGTTAGCTGATTTGCCATTGCGTCAAAAATAAAGAATAAAGAGTTAAATCTTAAAATATTAGGGTGTGCCAGTCCATACCCGGCACACCCTGTGCGCACGCCTATGGAAATTGATGTATACCTGTAGTTAAATAAAATTATTTCCTATAAATATAATTATTGACACTTTCGTAAGTTTTTGCGTGCCGAGGTGCCAAGTTGCCGACAAGAGATGTTAAAATACAATCTCAGTTTCTAGTCAAGTTAAGTGACGATAATAATTTTAATTACTCCTCTTATTGCGTACAATTTGCTCATTTCCTCCAATCTGTCACACAATCTATCAATCACGTTTTTCAAGGTAAATGTTAAGTACTAATTTATCAATTACAAGTAAAAATCAAAAAGTTATAAATGCATTTAGTTTATAATTGCAAGAATAAAAATTAAATACAAATGGATTTTGGATTTGATGCTAAAATTTAAAACTTTAAATCAAGATCAACAAAATCTCAATATCAAAAGATTCATTATTATTTAATCATCATTTACTAAATTGGAATTAAGTTTCTAAGTATATACTAAATTGTTATTGTTAATTTTGAAATTTAAATGCTAATATTAAATAAGTATTTTTAATAATATTTTCATAAAGTAAAATTTGTTGTTATGTCATATGTTTGTCGAGTAAAAATACAAATTTAAAAACACCTTTAAATCCTCTTGATAAAATCGAATTAATAACAAACAACATATTTCAGTGATAAAACTAAAACAACAAAACAAAAACCAAAAAAACGACCAAACTTGAGAGATTTCAAACAATATGTTACAGTTTTGAAAAATGTTTCAGATTCAGTGTCAATTTCTCTTTACATTTACTTTAATCTGTAGAATTGTGGGGTTTTGGCATTTTGACAGTTAATCGATAAATTGGTCTCTATTATACCGACTGACATGTGCGTTTTTGCACGCAACCATTAACACAAACACAAGAATATCAATCATCAAATATCCAAACACAAAATAATTTTTTAACAGACAAATTTCGCATCATAATAATAGGTATAGCAAAAAGAATAAAAGAAATTATTTTGATTGTAAATATTATGATGAAAAAAAAATGGTCTGGCTCAATTCACGTGTAACAGACGATTTTAAAATTATAATTTTTTCCTTATATATACTTATAAGTCATTCGTATTTGGGTGGAGTGCTACTTTCCAAACGCCATTGGCGAAATTTTATTACAACAAATGCAAACAATACAGGTTTATTGAATTAACGTATTCACAAAATTACAAAATCCCACCGCTTTAAAAAAAAGCGCAAAATAATGAAAACAGTGTTTACCATCCAGCATACTGCGGGTATAATCATCCTCGACGCCATCGTAATGCACTTGCAAGGCATCCATGTTTACTGATTTTCCACTTTTCCGATACGGTGATACACCCTACTCCTTACTGTAGTAAAACTTCGATTTCAAACACATTGAAATTAAGGCTGATTCACTATTCACAAAATTCACAAAAAAAGAATTGTCTCGAACACAGCTGATGACCGTCAGTTCCAGTACCAGTCCCAATCCCAATCGGCCGAAGTTGTTATCGTTTTCGCGTTGTCTTGTCGCACTTGTCACAATTCATGTATGTAGGGTCCTTCGTTCCTCCTTTCCTTCCTCGACGTTGAACGTTTGGTCTTCGACGACAGGACGGGAGCACGCGCACTCCACATACTCGATCGATATCAGAAATATAAATGGCATACGGCACACTGGCCTGCCAGCAAAGTGTATATTAAATTTCGTCCATGCATCAAGTGTTCATGTAAGTTGAATTTGAATCAAGCCTCATGTTCAATGAAAGTCATCGAGGACGTTCTCTTATTTGCTTTTTTGCTTGTGCACACCGAAAATTATGCGTCAACCTTGCGGTCTTGCAGAAAACCGCATGACAAGACTTTCAATGAGAATGAGAAACAAAAGCAGTAAAACGTGTAAAAATCGAAAGAAAGGAAAAAAGAAAGGAAACAACGCCAGGGACAACTACTTTTCTTAACTGAAATGTTTAATCCATTTTTAAGCTTTTTTTTATTTTTATTTTTATTTTTATTTACTGTTTTCATTCACAGTGGGCGAATTATTTATTAAACTTGCAAACTTAAGTATATAAAAATTGAAAATGATTTTCTTTGGCATATAAGACTATTAAATGTCAAATTGGAATGAAAAGTGGTTCCGTTTCCCATCACGATTTCAATTGATTTCTAGTGAAATAAGCAAGAAGGAGCAAGCAATTTAAGAAATTTATTAAATCTTTAATAAATGCTCAATTAATGCTCATCATCATCATCATAATAAATCAATTTTATAGCATCTCATTAATTTCGCATTAGCATTTTGCATTGCGAAATTAACTTAAAGAGTAAATGAAAAATATGCATGAAAGACTGAACTTGAACAATGAACATAAAAACACTTCAAAAAGAAGTAACCTTTTGAACAAACTTAGCACATTTTAATATTACTTTAGGGACAAGACAATTTATCTGTTTTTTTTTCTCCTATTCACGAATAGGCGAATTGAATTTAGACAGTAAACGTTCAAACCAAAATCAACTTTGATAAATTAATAATATCCGATATATTTTTAAAAGATTATTAATTATTCAATGTTTTTCACGTATCAAAAGCAATTACCAATTTTTCTTAAAATTTATCGTTAGAATTAAATAATAGGTATGAAAACATTTTTAAATTTATCTACCCATTGATAAAGTGAATTAAAACAAGTAATTCGTTGATAAGAAATATTTTCAATGTCAATTAACTATTAACGACTCCTTTTAAATTTATTATTTTCTTGGGAATGTAGAGTTTAATATAGATCGCTGCGCATGCAGTTCAGTAATGTAAGTTGCCTATAGAGTATAGACGAAACAAACTATTTATTTATACAGAGTGTTCCGATTCAAAAATATGTAATTTTTTTTTGGTTTTTTAAAAAAAGGCTGACATTTTTGTTGGAACAATCTTTTGTGTGTAATTCTTAAAACTTCTTTTGTCTTCGCGCATACAATTTTTTACATTTTCGATAATATTTCATTTATTTCACAACTTCACAACAAGTTTCTTGTATTATATTGGCACATTGCACGCTTCTAATAGTCGGACCGTAGATACGTTTGGGGGGTCAATCGGGGTAAATTCCTTGGGCTGGGAATTGTTCCTTTTATGTACGATCTCGCGTATATTTAAATTTTAATATTAAGTTTTTATTCATATATTTTTCAAGAAATATTTTATTACATGTTCTACAAATCATTTATTTTATGTAAGATGTAATGCTGAGAGTTAACTAATTATAACAACTCTCAATTAATTAATTAAGATATTAAATACACGATTGCGTCGGTTATTTTTAATACATAGTTTTATGTGAATTTTTTGATTAATTCAAGTTTAAGAATTCTTTCACCTGTAGCAATTGTTTTAGTGGTTCTAATGGTTATGTGAAATTGTTAGCTTGTTCCTCAGGTAAATAAAACCACAAAACTGACGCCTTTTGTCTTAAAAACCGTAGTAATAGAAAATTAGCTACTTGAATTAATTACAATTTATATTTAATTTTCCTTAATATATATTAATTTGAACTTACTAATCAGATTCAAGTCTTGACTCTTAAGATTTAAAAATGTACTTATAACCAGAACCAGAACCAGCAAAGATAAAACAACTTAGTTATAAGTTAAGTATGATTAAAACTAAGTAACTAACATTTTTTATTTCTTATAAATGCTTCTGAATCTTCATGCGCCATTGAATTCTCGTTTCTCGACAGAAATGAATATGTAACATATAAATCACAACATATCATAGCTACCAGATGGTAGAAAGAGGTAAGTTGTCAACAAGAAACAGAAACGTGTTAATGAAAATGGATAAAATGAAAAAACATTTCAAACCAAATAAATCGGTGCGTTAAATTCGCACCGCACAACTTTCCGACCATATGCAGTATGATTTCGTAGAACATTTCGATTGTAAAACGGTAATTTCCACTTTCCGATCAGACGAGTTCTACGAAATCGAAAGTTGTGTGATGCGAATTTAACGCACCGATTTATGAACTATTAAAAAAATTTACAAGTAAAAACCACTTTATATTAACCAATTTATCTGGCATTTTAACGATTTGTTTATTATTATTATTTTATATACTGAATTGTCTATACTGTATGTTCATTAACTGTAACTCAATTAATGGGAAAACCATAAGGCGTTTATACAATAAAAAGGTGGAACTTGAACAACACAGTTGTCAGTTAGTTACTTATGTTGTGAATAATGCATAATGTATCACGCACTTACTTAACAATCGAAGACAAATAAGAAAAACTACATTTATTTCAATTGTAAGTGATTGATCTGTTGAAAATTGAAAGTATTAGAGACACACCTGACTCTAATTCATTTATTTTATATAGTACCTGGTCAGTTATAATTAATTGTAATTACAATGGCAATGACAACAAACCTACATACTTTCGATTGCATTATATTGTGTTGTTCAATTCAACAACTTAGTTTGTTGATATCTGATGAAATGAATTCCAATCAAATATTACCACAGAAATTTGGATAAAAATTTTAATTAAAATAAGAAACATTCTTGATCCAATTGCTATTTTAATGTAATTTATTTTTCAATTATATAAAAACACGCTTGTGCATGTTAAATTTACAGAATTTGTAAATACCTAGTATAGACGACTATTTTTAAGTTTTTATCATTTTTACCATAATTTACCAAGTCTGTAACTTTCTTGATTTCATCTCGACTTGATGATAAAATTCATTCTTATGGAATTCTATGTACCTAGTTTTTACGGTTTAACGTTTAAATTCAATTAAAATAATGATCGTTCTTCTATATCGTTAAAAAGAAAATGGGCAAGCATTAGTTATTTATAAGCATGCAATTCGAGCAACATAAAAAAAGAGTTGCACCCGTTGTGATAGCAATAAAATTAGAGAAAGGCTTTTTCTTCTCAGTAATGTACTTTACAATCACTAGAATCACACTCTTTAAAAAGTTGAAATAACCGCCTACAAAACGACCATATCTTTTCTGTAATGAACTATTTCTTCCACATTAAGACCATTTATAGAAAATGTAGAGTAGACAATTATACGATTATAACTAGCATATAACGAAATCGTAATGTGATCGAAACTCTATTTTCGTTGATTTTGTATGGTTGATAGCCATAAACGAAAGAATAATAACTTCATGTACGTGTACGAATGAAAATATTATTCATAACAAAGAGTATTTATCAAAATAACAAAGAAATATTTCAAAAATGTTATATAATTTTGCATGAATTATCATTGAATTTGGCATATCTAAATTTTAAGATGAATATTTGACTAGAGACTACTCAAAAAAAAAAGAAGTAGCCTTAATAATAATGTAAACAAATATTCTTAAACTACTTTCTAAAGCAAAAGTCTTAAATAAATAGCATAGCCAAAATGCAATTGACACGTAGGTATTGTTGGAAGGTAGAGATAATAAACGATAAAAAAAAGAATGGATGAAATGTTTTGACAGATGAAACGAAAATTAATAGTATAAATATTTGGACAACATAATGCCTAATTCAAAAACCAACGTCCGTGAAACACCAGTATGCATATTGTTGCTCAATTAGTGTTAATATATGTAAAAATATTACAGTTTTTCTAAGCAAGCAAGGGACTTGGTGGGCGTGTTCAACGCTGCCATGTTTGCGAAAGTACACTCAACGCAGAAAGTATGAGTATGAGAAAATACCTAAATACGCGCGAAACTTCAAATCAGTGTTAGTGTTGATGTAATAATAAAAGCGCTCATGTTCAGAAAATATTTAGAAGCGCTGTATTTACCTATCTTTTGTTCATGTTGTCTTAAATCAAGAGTAACACTTGATTTAATACAAAAGTATCCAAAAGATATGAAAGAATAATTAGCGGGAAAGAGCACGGTCACTGCCAACATAAACACCAAACAGAAACCCGTATAATAATTAATAATTATGAATTGTTGAAGTTTGCCTTATTCTTAATACTCTTCTTATTTGATTATTATGGACACTTGTTGAGTGTAACAATTACAAGGTTACTGAGTTACGAGTTAGCAAGTATGGATAGATCTTTAGCAATAGGTAGGTATAAAGTAAAGGTATAGACTAGACTACTCATTAATCATTCTTGGCCTTTTCCTGTACTTTTGTATTTGTATCATTTTTATGAAACACTTTCTATTATAATTAATGTTCATTGATTTACTGGAAATATTTTTTTGATTTAAGAATTTCTTTGTTTTTGGCGAATTCTCTTAGTAAACTAAATCACGACGGCTATTGCTCGGCCTTTTGTTCAAGTCGTGTGGTAAAATAAGATATTTCATCAAGTGTTGCATACAAAATTTGTTTCCAATTGGTACGAAATAAAAATAATGATATGGCTGCTCAGTGCTCACTGTAGGCAACCAGGCGGACGATTGCTCTCGTTGTCGTTCGGGTAGCCTTGAACTGGTTCGGATTGACCTACCCACAAACGATTTTGTTTCGATCACCGACACACTGCTTTTGGCTGAGGTTGGGCCGTCACCCTTCGCTCTGGTACAATCGTAGTGACAAAATAATGTCACTTTTCCGTACCTCAAATGACAAATCATTTCGCAATACAATCACAAACATTTTTTCATTTATGAAAATACGAAAAAAAATAGAAATTTACGATAAAAAGTTTATAATATTTTATGTTTTACTTCTTTTTGCTAAAAAAAGTTACTTAAAATCATTGAGGATGAACTAAATAGGGAAACAATGCCTACCTACGAGTTAAACGTGTTTAATGAAATATGTAAATGGAATCTAAAATTGTTCTATGCTCTAATTATGCAGCACATAAATTACAACAAGAAATAACCATAATACTAAATCTTATTTTTGTATTCAATACCAGAGAGGGTAATAAAACTCGATAAAGTCGATTAAGATTAAATTAAGTTTAATATGACTAGTTAATTTAATCTAGTTAAGTTTTATTTAGCACTAAATTTTAAAACGCTATTAATGTTAAAAATAAAACGAAACCAAAATAGAAAACTTAAATTTACCTTATAGTAACTTGAAACTTAACTACTTACAAAAATAATGATTGAAAGGTGAAAGAGTTCTCGTAACAATTCCGATGTACTTGTAAAATTAGTGGACCAAATCTTAAAATCTTAATTTGGTAAATGGTTACCAATTTCGATTAGAATCAGGTTAAACATGAAAAGGAACTTTATTTTATCATTTCAGTTTCATTTTTGCAAAGAAAGTGAAATCCAACGTGTTTCATTCATTAATATATTTTCACTTAATTTAGATTTAGAATGTTGTTCGATGATTTGTTGATAGTTAAACTAACCATTTTGATGATACAGTGAATGCAAAATAAAAGTATTGATTATGATCAGTATACAAGGGCAGAGTTTAAAACGTGATGAGTTTTCAAGTTTATGTTTAAAATTTGTAAAAATAATGCAACAAAATTCACCCGCACATTTAGAAGTTGTTACTAAAATTGTTATTTAAAAAAATAAAGATTCTTAATAATAAATATAAACATAACAAAACTTTGGGTATTAAGAAGAAAATTATTTAACATTATGACATTTAATGAGCCATGTAATAACTTAATTTTGTCATAAAATGTCAATAATATCAAATATAGATTTTTACCTTGATATTCAAAAATAGTAATTTTTTCACCAACAAATATTTGTTATTTGAAATTGTTCAGTTTGGCAACTGTAAAAGTTGGCAATACAATTATTTATACGCATCTGTCCACAGTGGACAGTCCACTCGACGAAACAGACCCCAATGTTGGGCGCCAAAGATGTAACACCCCGAATTTGACTCGATTGACGTCAAACCCGCATCCGCTTTGTTACACTTTGTTTGGCAATTACGGCTTCGATTAAAATTGTAACAGTAGGAAGCTGCACAACATTTTGGTCTTCTTTATATGAAACTCCAAAAAGTCACATAAATATGATTCAAAAACTAATAATACATCTTCAAATGTGTATTTAGACATTAAGCCATTTATTTTCCTAGCAATTTACACAAAATTACATATTATTGTTTTTTATGGAACTCACGAATATCTAAAGGCAACGATTACTGAAACAATTTAATTCGCCTCATGTTCGAAGTCAGCAAAATATATAAAAATTGTGGTGCGCTATTCCTCTGTATTCTTTGGTTTTCATTTACAATTATATATTTTTTTACTTTGCGGTTTGATATTTATATTGTTACATTTTTAAGTACATAAAAATATTAACATATTAGAATCAGAAGAGATTGTCATCCCCGACCGCACTAACGATTTCAAAATTTAAATCATCATTTCTTCATGTAAGTACTTATTGCATTGAGAATATAATTGGTTGTATACTTTGCTTTCAATTTTATTACATTTTCATTAAGAAACAAATATTAAGTTTGAAGAATTTTATTTTCCTTGATCGGGACAAATAATAATTAAACTTTCCTATACTCCAGCCAGTAATTTTAGTAATTGCCAAATAAAGTGTAACAAAGCCGTCCAACAAGTCAAATTCGGTGTTAGATCTTTGGCACCCACGTTGAGCGCCAAAGATGTAACAGAGCGGAGGGTCTGTTCCGTTGATGTAGGTAAGTAAAATCAAAACCTGTGTGGATAGGTTACAGTTGCCAAACCGAACAATTTCAAGGCGACGCGAACGACAACGACAGAGAACGTCCGACAAGTTGCCTATAGTCAGCAGTCAGATTTGTCAGAAAAGTTTTAGTGGAAATTTAGAGTTTAACTTAAATTTTTATCCTGAATTTTATTCAATTATTAATGCATTTCATTGTTGATTGTTTTAAATTGATTATGATAATCATAATATACAATATAAACTTCATGAAAGTACATTAAGTTGTTAATGCCATCAAGTAATGTTTGAATGCATCAATAAAACATAATTTGTGATGCAAATTTTCTAATTCAAAAGTTCATATTTTCGTTCATGTTTGTGAAGTGAAGTCTTTGTCTACGAGTTTCTTGTCATTTATTCATACTTATTGTTTTATTTGTTATTATATATTCGTTTACATTTCATTAGCAAACAGGAACACGAAAAGAAAATGTTAATGCTGAGGTTGGAGACAACAATTGATGCATTAAAGTTTTAAAGAAAACGTACAACACAAAAGACATTTTCTCTTAATATGCTAAATTATTTAATATATTTAAATTAATGTGTCTTCATATTTTTGTATTTGAAGAATAATGAAAGAACAGTACTTAAGTGAAAAAGTTTATAACTTTCCGACCAATATAAAGGAAGGTAATGGTGTTGGGAAAATTCTTATTGGTCCTTCGAAACGGAAACCTCTGAAATTTGCGAAAGAAATTTTTTTTTGAGATATTTTGTAACTAAAAAGACAAAATTTACTAATTACGCAATTACTCTTTCCTTCAACATTTCCACGTTTATGTGTTTTGACTAATAAATACATAAATGAAGAGCTTTCACTAATTGCATTGATATCGATGAATCCATGAACTTTTGTGAATGAATGAAACGCATAAATCTAAAAGAAAGAATAAACTTAAAAGGCGTTTATGACTACAAAAGTCTTCGATGAGAAACGAAAAAGATATACAAAACATTTCCAGTCCTAAGAATTTCGATTACCGAAATCGTGACTCGATTAGATTGTTTTCACAACATTGCGAAAACGAAAAAAAAGTGTTTCGATTGTAACTTGTAGATATATTGAGACAAGGCGTTGGCTAATAACATTATTTAGTCCGTTTATTCGAAATACCAAGTTGACGAAAAGTTAGAAAATAATGAAAACCAAAAGTAAAAGAACAAGGAAATTTAGCATTCAAGTTGTAAATTTCAATGACCTTTTCCTAGCATTTACAATAAACAACAATAAATTGAAAAATGCATCAATTTGTGTGAGAAATAACTCAATTTGCAAAATTGAATAATCAATATTTAAAGAAGAACGAATAAAAGCGCACAATACCTTCGCAGTAATAAATTTAAAATACACAAAATATCTTTTGTTTTCATTCAAACAAAACGGAAAAAGTCATTTTCGCTCATCTTAAATCGATGGATCGACTTTTAGATCAATAAATAGTTTGAAAAAATGTTGTGCAAAGTTGAAATGTTGAGCTGATTTTGTTTGAATGCGGCTCGTTTCGTTGATAAAGTTTTAGGTATATGTTCGTTCGGTTTATGGGTTGGGCCTCTCTCCAATTCTTTAAAACTTCGCCTTCGACATCGAAATTCTTCGCTTGCAAATTTTACATCATCATTGACAGCTTTACTTTAGTTCGTTTGTGATTGTCTTTACTTGCTTTCAATACTTCTTATTTACATTTCACTCTCCGCGTTCGGAGTTATAAGTTTTAATATCACATAGCAGCAATCTCACTTTTACACTTTAATGAATCAATTTGGTTGGATCAGGAATCAGGGTGCGGAACTTTTCAACTATCTTTTTATTTACGTTTTACTATTTTTTTTTCTTTATTAAATCCTATACTTTTGCTTGATGTATTTGCAAAAATAATTTTTTCGACTTGACAGTTTTGAATATTTAAAAATATTATTTATTCCATATCGACATATTGAATGTTTAGTGAGCAATTAAATCAACTAGACCAATATTAATTAATTCAAAGTTTTCAAACTAAATATCTTAATTATTCAATAATATGAAGCGCGATTTTACAATAAGTATGCAAATTTTTATTTAAGTTTGAAAGCGCTTTCATTATCTTTTTACAGTTCGAATTTTCTATTTTAATGTCGCTTTGTTATTATTTTTTGTGTTGAATTAAAATTAAGTATATAGGTACGCGAAGTAATTGTAAATTACACGATTTCCGCACGCTTAAACAATGATCAGTTAAATCTGACTTGAATTAAATGAGCCAATCAAGTGTGAAATCTCAATGAATAATTGGCAATTAAGGAACTTTTTTCGAAAAGACAAAATGTGAGAGAAGCAGAATCATCAGACTATCATTTACTGAGGTAATTAAATAAAAGACTTTTTGCGTATTTTTTTGGTTATGAAATATTGCTGGCAAAGAAATAAATTTAAAAATAGGTTTGTTCTTGTTCTTAGACATTTCAAACTTGCCCAAATTATTGGACTATACCGAACAAACAATTAAGGCGTGTTAGAAAAAATATAGGTATAATTGAAAATCGAAGAAAGTCAATAAATTGTGATCGATGGATTTTTAAAGTGCGTATAAGTGTAATCACACCATATTTAAAATAGAATAATGCAACCAACAAATAACAATGCCCTGGGGTGTCGTTTCATCTTTGATTCTTTGAAGTTGGTTCGATACTTTCGGAAAAAAATAATGGACCAAGGCCCGTACACGAAAAATACCAAACTTAGTTGAGAAACGATGCAGGTTTACGATAAATGATAAATAAATGAATCCAATTGTTTGTATATTTTTCTGTGAATTGAATTGTGAATGATTTTGAACATGAAAATGTCAATAAAAAGTAAAAAGTTCACCAAATTTCAAATGAATGAAATCAAACGAAATGATTTAAACATTTAAAAGTGCAAAGTACTTTCTCTCCTTGTGTCTAGGCCAGGAATTGAACTTCTTGTCCTTTGTTCTTAATATAAAAAATATATAAAAAGTTTACATTAAATTTTCAAGGATTTTATTAGAAGAATATTTTTTGTGATCACCTTGTATGTTTCCTTTCAGTTTTTAGTAGGTAAGTCATAAATTTTTGCAAAAACCTATTCGAAAAAGTGAATGTTTATATTGCAATTATGGATCTTTTCAAGATAATAATATTTATTGACAGTTTAATTAGTTCATTAATAACAATGAAATCATCAATTTTGCTATACAGTATTTCCATTCTATTCGCTAGTTAGTTGATGGCACTGAGTTTGCAAATTCATTTAATATTTTTTATTATTTGCTAAAGTTTGGAACGAGTAAAGGTAAAGGTATAAGTTTCACTGGCGATACCTGTCATCCATTCTTCGTTTATTTATTTATTTAATTTGTTATTTATGTCTGTTCAAGATGTCAATTGCAAGTTATTATTATTTAGCGTATGGCAAAGTCCTTACATTCTTACACACATATAAATAGACAGTATACAAAACAAGTTAAAATATTGCAAGTTGAAAAGTGTCCGCATCTACGCCAACATTCACTAATCCGAATGCTAGAAATTTCTAAATGTCAAGCACCGAAACAACATCGACCACTTCTCATTATCATAAATAAACAACCTTATGCCGAGTCGAAGTCGATAGCTCATGGCTGACATCAGCAGATACTAAAGTTTTTACTAATATACAATTTGAATCACTTTGGAAACTATTATTTCAATCAGGAAATGCATTTAGGAAGT
>JARJEB010006309.1:0-12518 GCA_030264535.1 Liometoxenus newtonarum
TGCCTTTCAGTCGGCTTAAATCCGTACCGGTAATACTCCCTCCATATTTATATGCTCTAAGGTACGTACATGAATGCCCGTGTATGTCGGCCTTAAGAAACTAGAAATACACTTTAAATATGCATTCTTAATTAAATTGATTATTCGAAGTGTAAAAATTTATTTTCCAGTTTATGACCGCTAATAAAAATGAGAGGAAAAGGTCTACTGATAATTTCCTGCTTCATAATTGCAACAATTATTGCATCACCGTTTGAGTTGACCGAAGAATATATAAAAAAGTACAAAGATGGAATGGAGGAATTGATTAAAGCAGCTGGAGAATATGAACCCAAGGAACACAGTTTTGAAACGCTCTTTAAAGAAAAAGAAGTCCTCAAAAGTTAGTCCTTATCGCATACCTATATGTATAAAATTCAACAATGTTCGCAATAATTTTACAAATATTTACAGATCCTCATGAATACGACTTTATAATTGTTGGAGGTGGAACTTCTGGTTCGATTCTAGCATCACGACTATCCGAAATTCCAGAGTACAACGTCCTGCTTCTCGAAGCCGGCTATCAAGAATCTCCCATTACGAAAATACCCTCGTTACATCCCTTCGTTGCCAAACTAAATCAATGGGGCTTCAAAACCGTACCACAAACTCACTGGTGTTTCAACGATCCACATCATCAATGTCCGGTTCCAACATCCAAAATTCTTGGTGGTACTACTTCCGTCAATGAAATGGTTTACAACCGTGGCAATAAACGTGACTTCGATACGTGGGCCGATGAGGAAAACAAGGAATGGTGTTTCGATGATGTGTTGCCTTACTTTAAGAAATCTGAGGGTGCTCACTTACATGAATTCGATCGAAAGTTCCATAACCAAGGGGGATTGCAAAGTGTTGAGGATAATGATCTGGATCATGGAAACAATATCACTAAGCGATTTTTGCATGCCGGTAAGGAATTGTCGTATCCAATTGTGGATTATAACGGCAAAGAGCAATTGGGCTTTAGTTCCTTGCAATTGATGACCTTCAACGGAGTAAGACAAAGCGTGTTCTCGTCGTTTATCGAAAAAGTGCGAAGAAAGAATTTGGTGATATTGAGAGGAAATATTGTAGTGGAGATTTTGATAAGTCCTCATACCAAGGAGGCGCAAGGTGTTAAATATATAGATCCACAAGGTAATGTTAAAGTGGTCAAGGCCACCAAAGAAGTCCTGCTTAGTGCTGGACCAATTAACAATGCCAAATTACTCATGCTAAGTGGAGTTGGTCCAAAAGGGGCTTTACATGATTTGGGAATCGTATGTTTGGTGGATCTACCAGTAGGTCAATACCTTAAAGATCATCCAACTGTTGATCTCGACTTTACACCTCATCACCATGAAGAGCACGACTATGAAATAAAAGTTAAGGAGGAAGACGACCATACAGTTAACGTTAAAGAAGAATCTCAAGAATCTCATGAAGATCTTGAACACAAGAAACACACTCGCAGTGCTAAGGAAGATTCGAAAGAGCAACATGAGGACCTTAACAACGACCTTCTTGAATTCCTCAAAAACTCACATGGACCGTTGACCCAACCTGCCATCAAAGCACTAGCACAAATCAAAACCCCATCGTCGAAAAGTCATGCCAAACTCCCGGATGTTCAATTATCCATACGTCAACCACCTCCACACCATGCCCACTTGGACAAAGTAATAATATCAGTATCATTGAACCATCCAAAAAGCCATGGATCAGTCAAACTAGCCACCAAGGACCAGTTGAAATTCCCATTGATTGATATGAACTTCTACTCGGATGTGGATGAAGAAGATTTGAGAACTATGAAAGAAGGATTGAAAATGGCAAGAGTTGTAGCTCATAAAATGGGTTTGAAAGAAGTTGATGATAAATTGTGTCAGGATAATGGCAAGTCGGAAGTAGATGATAATGACGAATGTATAATTAAGCAACGGACGAGAAGCGTTGGTGACCTTACTGGTACTACTCGAATGGGCTCCGATTTGGAGAAATTCGTCGTTAATGATCAGTTACTGGTACATGGGGTGCACAAATTACGAGTTGTTGATTTGGCCGTTGTGCCAATCAGTATTTCGGGAGATGTACGAGCAACAGGTATGATGATTGGGGAGAAAGCCGGTGATTTAATTAAACATGCTTGGAAATAAATCCATGATGATAGAAGAAAATTTTCGATGTTAAGATAATGTTTTTTGTACCAATTCGAATATATTAAAAGCTTTAAAATATCAAAAAATAAAATCCAAATAATAAACGAATGAGTCCGTTAACCCCTGTTCATCATCTATTTTTAGAGCACTATATAGAAACACTTCTCAAATATAATTCGAATATGCGTGGCGGTAGAAGTGTGTAGTAATTCAAGTTTTATCGTAGAACCGAAACAAAACGAAAAACTACAACTCAATGTTTTATGTATATGGAATGTGTATGCAAGGGTGGAACGCTGACATTGGGGTGCATGCCAAGCCAAGTACAGGATTAAAACAGAGAAAATGAGAAAAATATAACAGAGGGACGACAAAGAATGTTAAACAGAGAAATGAAATCAATAAAACCAAGCGAACTAACATGTTGGTTAAATATTTGTCGTAAATATTTGCCCAATCCAATACTGAGGATAGTTCAGAAAAAAATCTACAGCAATTTATAACAGAACTCGCCATTATAATGATTCACTATTAATGATTAAAAGGCAAATGCCTAGTTATTAACTGATGCCACAATATAGAGTCATCAGCAACAACAGAGGCGGATTGAACTATGAATTCGGCCTGGAGGATTTAAGAAAAGCGGCCCTGTTAACGCTTAGAATATTTGTTTACTGTATGCATGGCTACATAAGAAATTGGAAGTCGGAGAAATTATATTGGTCCTTCGAACCGGATTTGCATTAAATAACGTGGAATGAAAAACAAATATTCTAAGCGTTAACAGGCCCTTTAATTAGTATACAAAAATAAAAAATTGTAATAGAAGCAACGTCAGGAAACGTCAAACCACCGGCCTTTCGGGGAACAGCCCGATCGCCCGATGTCTCGATCCGCCTCTGATCAACAAACTAAAGTAAAATCAATAAACATTCTCGAGTGATTATGAGCTATTCACAGGATATTACTAATATGCAGGACGTGTAGCAGCGTCCAATTGCAATGTAAATAATCAAATTACGTCGTCAACTCAATTAATTTCAGTCCACGTTCCTGCATTTGACGTAAATAAACCCTATTCAAACCTCTAACTAATGCATAGCAAAACCGTAAAACATCTAAACTCAAATGAAAGTCTCTTTTCTTCTGTTTTTGATTTAGTTTGTTCTCGTTGCCATGACAACTAGTAATAATTTAGCCACAATATTGCGTAAATTTACGCAACTGCAATATTATGAAGCTAATATTTTTCGTTCCTCCCGTTTTTCCGAAAATAAAACACACAACCAGAAATATGCTTTCAGGCAGGGGCGCGTTTAGGCCTAGGCGCATTAGGCGCGCGCCTAGGGCCCCTGATCCAAGGGGGGCCCCGAAAACACGTCCCCAGAAACACGTAAACATATAAAATAAAATACTTCTTGTTATATTTTCAATATTTTTATTTATGAGCCAATATAATATGATTAATCGAAATATCAACTTGGGTCATGGGCCCCGAAACGACTATGCGCCTCAAAGTATAAACGCGCCACTGGGACTCATCAGCATACCTTTGAATGTGACACTGACTTTTCAAGATAAAGTTGCGCCTTTTAGCTAGAAACTACCGGAGATTGTTCAATTGGGTTTACATACTCTTAATTTGATTTATTTTATATTACTGGCGCTTAAACTACTTGACATTTCTGTACTAATTAATTTTTTTCACCTTCTTTGGTGAAAGAAAATAAATAAATTCTATACCCCGAGTTGAAACGGTATAATCCAAAAATTTTGAACAATTTTTTGAGTCTTTCACTGTTTTTACTGCCTACTTAAGTTCTAAAGTACAATTTTTATTGTTAAAATTTTCAAAGTAAAGTTCGCGAATAATTGGCTAACCGACAGTTGGTCGGCTCATCAAGAGTTTTACGTTTTACGCATGCGCCTATTGAATGGAATCCGTTTTGGGCGCAACACCAACAACTTTTCTGGACGGAGAAGAGCGCTCTAATTCGAGATAACAGTAAATTTAAAATGTGCAAAAAAAATGAAATACATAAATTAAACTGGTTTTTATTACATCGCGGAGATCGCACCTTTTTGTCGCATGGTAAACAAACACAACACAGCACAGTAGCTCGCGTAAGGCAATTGAACAATAATTGGCATTTTATACCAGAAAAAAAAGAAACAATTGAAAATTTACCAGAAAATATTAGAATAACAAAAAGCTTTAAAACGTTTTTTTTTTTCATTACATTATTAAACTACAAAGAAAAGAGTTATATATTATTAAATTCAAATAGTCATATGTATAGTTTACTTTCCATTTTCATTACTTATTGGTTTAAAAACTATATTATCTACTATACTTTTAACTATAGATTTATTATACAGCAAAGTGTGATTTTTTGCGTTTTAAAATTTGCAGCCGGAAGCCCATTAACACGACTTTAAGTTTTTACAATGTAAATCCCTATGTGAGAATTTAAAAAAATGCACTGTATATAAAAAACGCACTGTATATAAAAAAACGCACTGTATATAAAAAAACGCACTGTATATAAAAAACGCACTGTACATAAAACGCACTATATATAAAAAACGCACTGTATATAAATAACGCACAATATGTATATAAAAAATCGCACCGTAATTTGATACATGGAAACTGCATAGTTTCTGAAAATCGTTGCAATACACTCCGCAAAACATACCATACGGCCATAATGTATGGTCCTTCGAGCCGGATCAACGAGCACATTTTTTATAAGTCACTATTCCTATTTAGGACGTTGTGTTTTTGTTGAGAATGCAGCGTTCTCAACATACCTATATGTATAATCAAGCAGCTCCACGTGTGGTGAATAAATATTGCGAATAGTTAATAGTTCATTATAAATAATATAAATAACAACACACAATAAGCATTACAATTTTAACAAGGTGATAATTTATGCATAGGTATTATAAAAACATCCTAATATAATAGACTAACTACTTACTTACAACTTATAATGTATAATTTGAATACGTAACGTTTTCATTTGTGGTTTTCCTTTAAAATAATGTTAGATTTGCGGTTTGGTTCAGTTATTATGTGAGTAGCCAGAAGAAGAAACAAGAACAAAAACTTTCAATACAAATAGAGTTATATTTATTTGCGTTCTTTAATTAATTTAATTCTTTATGTTCATTTGTTTTGCAATAAAAGGAAAACTGAAAAACTGTAAATCAAGAATTGAGCGAGTGATTGTTAATTTGAGAACTGTAAATAAAGTGAATTGAGCGACTTTAATTGAGCGAATTTAAGAAGTTCATAACTTGGGAGGATTTCCTATAACTAATCCAAAGAAGAGAATTAATGAAACAATATTTGTTATTAATCTTAGAAATCGTTGAAAATAAAGTGAGTGGAAAATTAATTAAATGCATTTGTAAAGTTATACAGAGTGATTGTAAATTATTGACATCTACTTGGTTACCCCTTCCCGGCATGTGAGTAATTAACAAAGTGGGAAAAAATAGGCTATTAGTGAATTACTATACTTACTTATAGAAGTCAATAGTTTAAAATCACACTGTATGTATATAGATATTATAACATAACATCAGGTAGATGCAGCCTGTAATGCCAATTCCGTTGTTTTACAAGATGTTACAACTCGATTGCTGAGTACCAAACAAATGTACGTATGTTCATACCGTATATCCCCGAAAGAAGTTCCACAAAGGAATTTTTGTTACGTTTGTTAGAAAAAGAAAAGCCCTGCTAGATTCAAAACTTCCAAAAACAAGTTTAATTTTAAAATAGGCTTAGTAGTTCTCTAGAATAACTTACATTCTTTGATGTTAAAGAAAACTGTAACGCAGCAATAACTCTGGCGCCGCCTATCAGTGAGCAAGACAACTAACTTATACGGCAAGACTGGATACGAAAGAAGTGAAAAACGTCAACGAAGTTAGCCGAGATAAACAAGGCAAAAGAATGACATATAACCACATCCACTAAAACAACAAATTTTCCCTCTTTGAAGCCCCATCTGGGGACATACTGTATATACTATAAAATAAATATGAACAGCACTAAAACAAAGTGAAATAAGATAAAGTACGTATAGTAAAAACTTATAAATCATGAAAAAAGAGAAATTACTATTAGCTGAGCTATTAGCACAGCTATTAGCAACTAACGTTTCTTTCTATAAAGTGTGTACTCGAAATTTACAGAAAATGCTTATTGTTCAACGAAAAAAACATGTAAGTATCTAGGAAAAGCTAATAAGTACTTATATTAAAACTTATAATCATATAGAGTAATTGAGTATTACTATGTCTGACTTTTTGGGTGCGTTTTTTTGCTCAGCTCTGCTTACTACTGATGGAATGACAACAACCAACTTTTGAATTTCGCGTAAAAGCCGGTTTGTGGCAGATTCACGTGCTTATTTTGCTCTTCAAATTCCACAATCTCCTTCCACTACTCGGACGTGAGCAACAAAACGCACCCATTATGAAAAACTTGAAATAAGAACGAGAAGTCTAGGAAAACAAAAATGTTTACTAGTTGACGTTCCAGAGTCGTCTGTTTGGCTTTTTGGGTGAGTTTGATTTTTTTCCTCAGATCTGCTTACTTCTGAAAGAGAGAATGACAACAACCAAATTCCCCCCACATCATGATAATTTTGAATTTTGGGTAAAAGCCGGTTTGTGGCAGCTACCCGTTTTTTGCTCCTCAAATTCCACAATCTCCCTCCACTTCTCGGACGTGAGCAACAAAACGCACCCTATATGAAAAACTTGAAATGACAACCAGAAGTCTAGGAAAACAAAAATGTTTACTAGTTGATGTTCCAGAGTTGTCTATTTGGCTTTTTGGGTGAGTTTATTTTTTTGCTCAGATCTGCTTACTTCTGAAAGAGAGAATGATAACAACCAACTTTCCACCCACTTCATGATAATATTGAATTTCGGGTAAAAGTCGGTTTGTGGCAGCTTCCCGTCTCTTCTTTCTCTTCAAATGCCGCAATCTCCTTCCACTTCTCGGACGTGAGCAACAAAACGCACCTATTATGAAAAACTTGAAATAAGAACGAGAAGTCTAGGAAAACAAAAATGTTTACTAGCTGACGTTTCAGAGTTGCCTATTTGGCTTTTTGGGCGAGTTTATTTTTTTGCTCATATCTGCTTACTTCTGAAAGAGAGAATGACAACAACCAACTTCCCCCCACTTCATGATAATTTTGAATTTCGGGTAAAAGCCGGTTTGTGGCAGCTTCCCGTGTCTTCTTTCTCTTCAAATGCCGCAATCTCCTTCCACTTCTCGGACGTGAGCAACAAAACGCACTCTTTATGAAAAACTTGAAATGAGAACCAGAAGTAATAATTTAAAAAAAAAATGAGAGAGCGGGAAAGTACCATTAAATTTAAAAAAAACTTTTTTTTTCGCACGGATCGAAGGACAATTCACACGTCTTTGTACAGAAAAAACCGAGCTACGAGTGTAGCAAGCCTTAGACTTAAGAGAATACGAAGTATCTTAAAAACCTGAAAATATTTAATTTTGTAAATAAATTTCTTTACACACCTTCCACGAAAACAATTCTCTCGATAAGTGACGGGAATGCAAATCTCCGTAGAAGTCACCACGACCATTCTTCATCGTTTAACATGTTTCCTTCGAAATTGGCTTTAAGACCAATAAATATAATTTATAGAACAAAAATCCAAATACCATCAGTCACCAGAAATAAATTGCACACACAAAAATTTCTAGTTGAATGTCGAAAATGCGTATGCGCACCCACGTTTTCCGATAAACTTGGATTACCGCAGCCACCAACTTGTCTTTACATTTAAATTTCCTTTTCGTGACTGTGCACTGATTCGAAAATTTGAATAAAAATATTGTATGTTTCAAAATGTTGACGATTTCTTGAATATTTTAATCTATTGATTATTTACGAACAATATGAGAATGGAAGTTGTACTGTGTACTCGACCAAATATTGCATTAAAGAGGAAATGCCGGCACGTCACTATTTGTTAACGATGATAACTCATTGTAAGCAAGCACGTACTCAAAACCTCAAGATATATCCGTCCGTAAAGGAAAGCAACAGATCGCGCACTACTTTGTCCGCTAGTCGACTAGTCTGCTCGATTCGGCTGGCAGCGGCCCCAGGAAACGCGCACCACGTTTATGTTCGCGTCTCGTCTTCTATGCTTCTTCAGCTGTTGTTTTGTTATAAGTTATAACTACTTTTGACAAGAAGACAAGAAAAGAGCTCGCTCGGAGCGCTTGCCATGAGCCGGTGAGCTCAACTCATACCGTAACTCTTTTTACTTGATCCAATAATGACGTACTTTCATCGAATGCAGAATTCAGAACGATGCAAACGACGATGATGCTCATGCTTCATGAAGTCAAATAAGCCTTGAGTTTATTGAGTTTATATGACTTCATGAAGCCAGAGCTGTTCCTGAAAATGAAACTGAACCATCGAAAACGGAGACTTATTTTTGCAATGTATGTTTATTCCAAATGAAAAAAAAAAACACATGCAAGAAATAAAGAAGAGACGAAAGCGAAATGTTCAATGGATAAGTGAGACTTTCCGAGAAGTTGGCGAGAAGCTCTTCTATATGACAATATGTTGAAGAAATGAAATGCTCACTAAAGCGGCCCATACACTTTCAACCTAGTCATCAACTTGCGATGTTCGAGGACTAGGTTGACCGTCTGTGGGCAGGTTGATGATGTTGAAATTTCATGTTGAGTACCAAATTGAAGAAAATCAAAGTGGTTTGGATTTTTGGTGGGCGGAGCCTGATGTTGGCGACCAGGTTGAGACATGTGTGGCACGGTTGACGACATGCTTGTATACATCAGTTGTTTTTTGGGAATTGTGCTGTCAACTTATAAAAACTTGTGGGAAGACCAAAATAAAACTGAAGTTTATCAACTTGGATGACATGTGTGTGGGCAACAACCCCAACCTAGTTGAAGAGAAGGTTAAAAGTGTATGGGCCGCTTAATAAGGAACACAAACTGGCAGGTATGCAGACAGTGCCAACACAGAAGCAGAAGCTGCAGAACGTGCAAAAACAATATAAGGTAAAGCATACAAGAAGTTGAAGAAAAAGTGTAAAAGGCAATGCAATGCAGCATATGCAAGTTGTTAGATAGTTGAACATAACATAACCAACTTTTTACTGCATCAATGGTCTAAGAATATTAAAATGTAGCTGTGGTACGATTTATTAATTAAAAAAAAAAACAAATAACTCGTACTTCGTAACACATTATACGTTTTTCTCGGTCCCTTGTCATCTGTCGTCAGGAACTGTCATATTTCTTCGGCTCTTCTCGTACACAGTTGCCAACGCTGTGTTGCCAGACCTATACCCTGGACAACAGCAGCGCCCTCTACATAAATCTACTAGGTAGCTGTATTTTGAATGTTTTGTATTTGATTTTAATTTATATAACGCTCAAATTTTTAAAATAATAATAATTGCGCGGGAATGTGAGCCAATTAGCTGTTTCGTTAGGATTCGTGTTGACTCGACTGATTCGCAACGCAAAAACCCGAATGGTTTACTCAAACAAAGGCAACATGAAAAACAAAAACAGAAAGAAAACGAAAAAGTAATCTTCTGTTATGAATGCGTAGATACTATGTATTTTAGAAATTTTCTCAATATTTTTATTTCTATAATGAAATGTCAAATCAAAAACATGTTCCTAAGAAGATATCTTCAGCTTTATTTATCTACTAGTTGGCGCGTAGCTTATTGCTGATAGCCATAAAGCAAAACGTCCAGAGTGAAAAGAAACTTGTTTGTTTGGATTTTCTAAATTCCTAATTACAAATTTAAATCGAGAAAAAGCGAAAAGGCGAACAAATGTAGAAGAAATGCAAAATTACTTAAACACTAGATATCTAATATTCACATTACGAATATGAAACTTAGTTGAAGTGTATTTGCGTGATTGAATTGGAAAATGAAACAAAATCATTTCCAATTTCATATTTTTATTGTAAACAATATCTAATAATAATAGTATATTATTCAATGAGCGCATATGCAGGCTATTATACGCGAGGGCGAAGGTTACGTAGCGAGACGAAGTCAAACGAAGTAATCGCCCAAGCATAAGAGTATGCTCGATTAGTCCGCTCGACTTCGTCTCGCTACACAACCTTCGCCCTCGCGTATAATAGCCTGCATATGCGCTTATTGAATAATATACTATTATTTAAAGAGAGAAGAGAAATTTTGATTAACAGGCAAAGGAATTAGTCATTCTTCTATTTTAATAATATGGCATTCCGTAGCTAATAAAAAAAGGTTATTATTATTTAAAATTAAAGAAAGCTTTATAAATTGTTAACATTTCCCTATAAGAAAATAAAATAAGTTGAATAGTTCCTGCAATTTGACATATTAGCTGTTTTGTCCTCTTTTGTAAGTATAACTAATCGTCACTGTTGGTTTACAGAAAAGAAAATTAATCTTATCATGCGATAATAGTAGAAACGCACCTCAAAAAATAGATGTCAAAAAGTCAGAAGAAATTCAGCGAAAAGTGACAAGGAACATGTAGAAGAAATGCCACCATATACTAGACATAAACCTACAAAAATGTAATTCAAAATTTTTCAACACAAAATTACATTTGTTATTGTAATATTCAAAGGTGGCATTTGTGCTTTTACCTACAGAATGCCGGAATGTTAACAAAAGAAAAGTTTTTGTGCTAAACTCCAAGGTACAGAGTGATTTTAAATAATTGCCATCAAGTTGTCCACGCCAGCGCGAGTTTTTCATATACCTATAAATAGAAAAAATAAGCCAACACGATGCCAATTATTTAATATCACTCTGTAGAAAGGAACTACACTTACGCAGTCATGTATTATTGATCCACGCAAAAGTACCTGAAGTATTATTATATACTAAAACCAGCGGAAAAAAGCCTCCAGGTAGTACAGGCAGCAATTAATCAGGTAGTACAGGAGTGTCAAACTGGCAGCACGCGGTCCGCATGAGTGTATTTTGATAACCAGGAACGGTATAAACTAAAATACATTTTACATGTTACAGAGTACAGGCTGATCAAAAATGAATGATATCTAAGCGGCTGTGAGTAATGGATACATAGCCAACTAGATCTCGTTGATTTTTAATCACACTGTATAAATATTTCATTTATCTACCTAGTAGATACAATGAAATAAATCGTGTGGCTCGTGCGAAAGTTCTAATAAATGATCAGCTGCGCCCCGAGTGAATTTTAGTTGTTACCAAGTGGCTCCTTGCTAAAATGAGTTATACCATTGGTGCCCAACCCGTGTTCCGTGAAGTAACTTCAAGTTAAAATACGGAATTAAAAATTGTTGCAAAAGAAAAATCGAAGTCGTTGGCGCTCGGAGTCGCCTATCTTTATAGTTTCCCCAGTAATGGATACATAACTTTTCGTTCATTTTTAATCACACTGTATAAATAATTCATTTAACTAACTAGTAGATACAATGAAATAAATCGTGTGGCTCGTGCGAAAGTTCTAATAAATGATCATCTGCGCCCCGAGTGAATTTTACTTATTACCAAGTGGCTCCTAGCTAAAATGAGTTATACCATTGGTGCCCAACTCTGTTCCGTGAAGTAACTTCAAGTTCAAACACGCAATTAAAATTAATGTAAGTGTTCCGTGTAAAAAAAAATATCAGTTTATAGTGTTCCCCGACTTCGAAAATGTTGGGAATCATTGAGTTAGACACCCCTGGGCTCGAAACATGAAATTAATTGTAACTTAAAAGTTTAAAACTGAAAGAACTATAAGAAAATTAAGTATATTTTATACTCATTCATACATATAATTTTGTTGTTTTTATTAATTTATAATTATACACTGATGGCACTGTTAACAAATCTACAATTAAATGTTCATTAACCCTTGATCTTGCGATTGTTTTATTTCTTCGTTTAATTTTTATGAATTCAAATGGAATAATTACTGTTTAGTAAAGAAGAAAACAACTTATAATAGTATATTATTCAATGAGCCTATAATGCAGGCTATTATACGCGAGGTCAAGTTTACGCACGAGGCCGAGCGAAGCGAGCGCCGAATGTAGTAAAGCCGGAGCGTATTAATAATTTGCCTGCATTATGGGCGAATTGAGTATAAATGGTGCATTCTTCATACTCTGAAATACTACTCCAACTACACCCCAACTCTCTCTGAAAATCCGAACGCACCTTCAGTTCAATAGATGACGTTTTAGATTGTGACATTTCATAATTGCATTCAAGCAAGCGTTCTGCTTGACGTAAGTAAAATCC
>JARJEB010006318.1:0-11572 GCA_030264535.1 Liometoxenus newtonarum
GCACCCGGTGCTTTGGGTGCATAAACGTTTGCACCCGGTGCAAATGCCATCACTGGTTTTAAGTATCCTACAATGTCATTTACTTGAAAGATTGTCTGAGGATTAATGTTCTAAAATGTTCGGACATTTAATGGGACAATTATTTAAATTTTTGTCCGGGCATTAATCGTCCCATTTTCAAGTATACGAGTCGAGTATTGACGAATCTAAACACCCTCGTGAATGAAAACCTGATGTCTAACTAAGGCTGGCTAAACACATTATTGATTATGCAACGCATTCCTCACAATTGTGGCTTTCGATTTAATCCAAGAAGCTGCATAGAAACAGCTCCAGTACAGTTAAACATTGTTCGATTTGTCTTTGAGTTGTACTAGAGCTGTTTCAAAGCAGCAGTTAGTAGTTTCTTCGGTCAAATCGAAAGCCATTAATGCCATATTGGAGTACAGCATATCTCAGCAGTGCCAGCCCAATGTTTAAGAATGCCGAATTTTCACAAAACTATCCAGTAACCCTGTCATTACCTCTCCGGTCATAACTTACTTGATATTTAAGTATTTCATGTTGTGCGCTCCAGTTAAACATTTAACAGTATAAGCAGCAATATCATCATCCTGCCAGTTCAATTTCCTCAAAAGTCTCAAAATCTTATCCGTATTATTCTTCTGCAGATCTTGATACAATAATTTTCGAATAAATTGTTGCATAGGCGGTCGTTCTTTTTTAGCGACAGCAACACTTTCCGGCGGGTTAACGTAATAGTAAGCATTCTCGATCTGCGTAACATAACGCGAGTCCAAAGCCATCACAGCTTTCTTCCGCATCATCTGCTCCAAATACACTTTAGTCCTTTGGTGTGATTCCGGATGACTGAAAAGGTAATGCCCGCAAACTTCCAACAAGTTGCAAGCCATCTCAATGTGATGATGGGAAAAATCGTGCAAGAGCACTTTCAAACAATACAACGCTTCAATTTTCGAATACAAATTAAACTTGACCAGTTCGCCAATATACCGTACCACTTTGATTTTCGATTCGATATTTATCTGATCCTTCTTTCGAACGTGATACTTAAAGTCCTGTCGTAGCATTAAACACAGTTCGTTGCTAATTTCGGGTAGAGCTGGGTACAGAATAGCGACAAAGCGGCCGTAGAACGGTAATAAGTCGAGGCGGGTACGGTTAACGCCGAATAACGTGCGAACTAGTTTTCGCCGATTGTGTTTTGTGTTTAACGTTACGAGAAAGTCGATGGCTGCGTTGTCGATGAGCTCGCGATTTACACAATTTGGTAAGCTGTTTAGAAATGCCTCGAGGACTATTTTATTGCTCACTGTTATTGCCGATGTGTCCTCTACTTCTTCTTCGACGATTGGTGGCTCCTCCAATTTACCTATTCATTAAACAAGTTGGAAAGTTAACAAAGACGTGAAAACAACAAGAGGAAGTAAAAGAAGGTACCGTCATCTTCAACTTCTTCGGTTGGCAACTCCGAATCCAAAACTTCTTCAGTGACTTCTGACTCCACCTCGGGTTTCACCGGAACCGCTTTTAGCATTGAAGTAGGCAGAAACGCTTGGAGCTCCAAAAGTTCGCAATAAAACTTTTGCGTTTCCGAATCACCCCAAATATTTTCACCTGTTACTTGGGAATTGTTCTCGTCCATACTAATTCCTGCACCTGTCACTACCATATTCTACGAATGAATTTATTTTATTAAAAATGAAGTTAAATCTAAGCGACATTTGTTAACTTACTTCGTCTTCTTTCATTATTGTATTAGCTCTTAATTCAGGCATGTCATCATCCAAAATTTCGGCGAAATTCTGCGTTGCAGTCAACAATTTATCATACGAAATGCGAAGTGACTCAAGTTTATCCTTTCTGTCCTGGCTTAATTCCCCTTTTGTCTGCATAATTCTGTGATTCTGCTTCTCAAACTCTTGCATTTCGATGTGATCCTTAACTAAATGCTTACAAAGTGAAGTGTAGTAATCTTTGAGTAAACTTTTCACTTTATTCTGTTGCTCGGGAAGCAAAAATCCCGAGCGTTGCACGGACTTATTAAACTTGTTCGACAATTCCCTCATCTTTCGAGGCACTAAGCCAGCGTAGTCATCCCCACAATGCTTACAAAAGCTCAAAATAATCGAAACATTCAAATGTTCGTCTTTATCCATATTAATCAAAGTGGTGAGCGCTGTTCCCAAGAGAGTGAAAGCAGTTTTGTTATTAAAAATGCTAACACTCACCAGGTCAGCATAAAAACGCAAATCTACTCGCAGCTTTGAAGGATTTGCAATTTTTTCGCCAACTTTGAAAGAAAGGGTTTTCTGCCAATTTTCAAAAAGATGCTGAGAGAAATCCGAGTAAGTTTGATGCAGGACACAGCACATTTTAATTGCTGCAGCCACATCGTTCATCTTCAACTTTGAATCGACGATTGCAGCTGCAATCTCTGAAATGTACTTTGACAAATTGAGTGTAGACATGTCTTTAAGGTAAACATCGATTTGTGTTGATGTAAAATTCTTGATTTTTTTAACGAAGGTGGTGTTCTTCTTAAGGCTAGAATCCAATTTGCTAAAATAGGATTCGCTGGGCCTTGTGGTTTGTGCATTTTGATTTATGTTTCGTGTTTCTGCCTTCGAGGTTACACGTTCGTTTATTTCTTGGATGTAAGCCTCCAAAATTTTTCGTTCATCCTCTTCAGCATTTGCATTCTCACTTGCTGATTGCTTTGCGGACGATGATTGTTCGTCAATTTGCTCTGGTATAGTCATTTTTCAAATTTAATAATTAAATTTTCATTTAACAAACGCATCAAACAACTTTTCGTTTTGTTTTTTTCATATGACTTTTGACAATTATTGACTCACATTGGGATATCGATTCTTAATCGATTTTTCAGAGAATCGATTCTTTCATGGGAAAAACTGGTTGAGCCTTCTCTTATAGCGTTTTCTATTTATTACACTGGTGTACACTAGGTGTACTTTTCATGCACGGTGTAGGTAGTGTACCCGCTCTGACCCGCTCGTTGTTTATAGTAAAATCTTTTATGTGGAATTTTTAAGGTGCATATTTAATCGTCCATTTGAAAACAACGTACAACAGCGCGCAATGGAGATGTTCCATGAGTTAAAGTGAAAGTGAAAGATAAAAAAATTGTGGTGAGGACCATGTGCATCATTAGTTTCACGAAACCGTTTCTTTGCTTTCACTTTAAGTCGCCAGAAAAGTTAGTTACAAAGAAATACGCCTAGTGCCACAGTACGCACTGAACAAGTGGTCGGCTCATTTTTCGATAAGCAGTTGCGAGTGTATTTCAATTTTTCAACTCAAGGACACAAAATGTACAGTGAGTGAGTGCACATTTTTTTTGCACAGTCGCTTGAGACAGTGCAGCGCATGTTCAGAGCCAGTTGTCAGTGTTTGCACTCCTCAGTGCCAAGCAGTGGACCAGTGCATGGAGAGAGTAGTCCATGAACTGAGAGCAGAAGTCGGCGAAATCACTATCAGTTTTTTAACAATCGTTGGAA
This sequence comes from Liometoxenus newtonarum, assembly GCA_030264535.1. NCBI lineage: Eukaryota > Metazoa > Arthropoda > Insecta > Coleoptera > Staphylinidae > Liometoxenus > Liometoxenus newtonarum. Next base: position 3,543 of record JARJEB010006318.1, read on the forward strand.
ACGGTACATAATAATTCTTATGGCGTTTCCGACTTACTGCACTCAGTGCATGCACTATTGCACTGCCGCAGACACTAGAAAAATGTCAAATGGCTGTGAACCAACTCTAAACTTGCACTGCACTGCTCTTGCACCGTCTCTTGAGGCGGCGCACTCAGTGAATATTTCGTGACCTTGAGTTGAAAAACTGAAATAAGACGAAAACGCGCAACAGAGCATTTAAGGACGCTGTCAATGTCACTTGCCTGGGAGGCAAACTGCATAAGTGGAGATGAAGATATAATGCCTCCCAAACATATCAGCTGTTCTTAAATGCTCAAGTGGCTGCACTGGCGATCGAAAAAATAAATCGAACACTTGTTCGCACTGACAGCACTAGCGCAGTAAGTCGAAAATGCCATTAGGTCCATATTACATTGTACACTTTCTTTATATGAGAATTAACATGCAATAAAAGTCGGAAAGTAAAAAAGTGTTATCGACGTATTGTTTTATTTGCTTTTCTCTTCCCATTTTTATAATTTTATTACAATAAGTTATACCGTTTTACCTACAAATTGTATTTATGTCATTAATTTCTCGTAGTAATCAGCAGTCATATCATTCACTTAACAAGTAAACGTTGATTCCCCAACACAGTAGGTCTCAAACCAGTTTTGCTTATTACTAATTATTATGTACAGGCTCTTAATGCTTTTGTCCGAGTTGTAACTTAATTATTTGAATGCTTGAACGAAATGAAAGAATAAATAATGTAACCGGATAATTCGTAATAGATTTACCCCCCAACTGTTTCATAGGTAAAATAAAAAATATATACGTATTCCTACAAATAGTAGTGTCCTGTTTTTCATTTCTTCTGGAAATTTAAGATTTCATACGACAAAGAAAAAATACTTAAGTCAAAGTAACGTTACTTGTCTCTACATAACTTGTATCTTTGTTATGTATAATCGTGCCGTAAAATTCAGAAAAACTGAATTTACCTGAAAGAAAAAGGGTGACGTTGTTAAATTTTTCTGCACCTCAGCCTTGTCCGAACAAAATTCCTGGCTACGTGCTTGACTATTCATAATCAATAATTAAACGAAAGAAACAAAATCCCTAATATAATGAATCGTTAAATAGTTAAAATGTACTAAATTAATCCGCGTTTCTTTTTGTAGTCTTGTAAGTTCAAACTTCGTCTTGGACCGTTGACATTATTTGTGGATGTTGTATTCGCAGTAACACTTACAGTTTGTGCTACAACAAGAAATCAATCATCAGTTTAATTAAATACGCATTTGATAGACGGATTAAAACAAACTTACGAGGTAGTGGAAGTTCTAAGTCAATTTTAATATCGAAATCGTGTGCTGAGAAAAGATCATCCTGAGTAATTTGTGAGGGTGCCTTATCCTTTTCTTTCTCTGTTATTTTTTCAATCGGTGTTTGAAAAATAATAGGCACAGGTACTGATGTGTCTTCGGGAGCTGCCTTGAAGTTCATCCTAGGTTTAGTTGATCGTCGCGTGAATGGATCGTCAATTTTCTTTCCCTTATTCGCTCGGACTTCTTCCATGATTGCTTTCTCGGCTTCCTCAACATTACGTTTTCGGTTTCTGTCATTTATGTATGAAATACTGGATATGGAACTGGTACGCATTTTGTCCAATTCGCAAGCGCGTTCCTCCAAGTCGGCAATCTTTTGATTGTAATCGCGTGCAATTTCTTCGTCGCCACGACTTAATGCTGAGTCTCGTTCCTTCATTAATTGCGTCTTTTTCATTGCGTAATTATAAGTTCTGTGTTGGAATCTGTCTTTTTCTTTTAGCTATAAATAATATAACGTTTTCAAACTGTTAGCGCGTCAAAAGTGGTAGTTACTTACAATTCTGTCAACATCTTTTTCATTGTACTCATAGTTTAAGGCCTCCTTTATATCAGCTTGTTTTTGAACCATTTCTTCTTTGCTAGGCATTGGAGTATCAGCAGCGTGTGATGCTTCTACCCATTTTTGAAATTCTCCTTCGGTGAACTCTTGATTCGAAACATATTCAAGCCGAAAGACGCGCTCCCCTTTGCCGTGCCTTACTTTGCAACCCTGTAAATGAAAAGTATCAATTACCTTAAGAGATAATTGGGGATTCAATAAATGACATACTTTGTTCGTTCTTGTATTACCCAATGCGTAAACCTTGGCAGTTTCGTATACGCCGGTTATTTCTGCCGCTCGATAAACCGGCGTATTATTATGCTGTCCAATTCCAATTCGAATAAAACAACCCTTTGCAACGCGATCAAAGAACGGCAAATGCACCAACTTCTCCAGTTTGTGTCTTGACAACCGTACCAAATTCAAATCAGCCTTGGTTGGTATATATTTCGGCTTGCTGCGTTCATCATGTTGCTCTTGATCACTTGAACTCGAACTAGAGGACGATCGTGACTGACTTCTTGGTGGTGGTTGTGTCGTTGGCTCCTTGTCATCATCACCGCCGTCACTCTCGCTGTCATCCGAATAAATATCTGAAGCCTTCAACTTGACATCGTTCTTTTTGGACAAAGATAACGCTTCCTCCTCTTCCTTTTTGCGTTGTTCTTCGCGACGGGCGGCTTCAACTTCCTCACGTCGTTGTTTCCCCTCACGCCGTGCCTTCAACTCAGCCATGGCGTTGACTCTCTTGTCCACTTTGCCCCGATTTTCTTCAATGTTCTTTTTGCGTTCTTTGCTGCGCTCTTTATGGTCGATGGAACTAAAATCAGTCTGCAATGATTTGCTAATATCTCTTTCGTTTCGGTCCTTGGGGTATTTGTCTCTTGGTCTGTCTTTGGCCCGCTCCGCCTTCTTAGCCTGGCGCAACTTCTTTTCAATTTCGAATCTAAATAATATAATTATAATCGACTATATTTAATTTAAAAAAATAAATATTTAAAAAATTAAAACGCCACTGACGTAATTAAATTAAAGAGAATGAAACTTGGTGACAAATTATTTATTATCGCACGCTTGATGTTTGTTCTGCCTACCTGTGCTTCATAAGCTCTCGTTGTTCGATGCGTTTGAAGATCTCCGTTTCGCGTTCTTTCTCTGTAAGACTAGCCAGACGAGACCTATCTTCTTCATCGCCCATAAGCTGATCGTCGTATCCATCGTTGAATTCCTCCTCTTCGGATGAATCAGACGAATCCGAAACTTCGCCCTCCTCTGGTTCGGAGTTCTGTTCTTGCGATGACTTGGCATTCTGTGGCGGCGATGCCTTTTCGGAGTCTGAAGATATTGAACGGCTACGTTGAGCTTTCTGTTTCTTAGGCTTGTGTCTTCCGCTATCAGAATCCGAGTCGGAGCTGATTCCGTCATCACTGGGTGCCGGCGACCGTTTCTTCTTTCCTTTATTTTTGGCTAAGTTCAAGAATTCCTAAAAGGAAACGAAACCAATATAAAGAACGGAAACATTTATAGAACGTACCATCGATGCCATGTTTCACAAATGTAATAATGTTTTCGACGTTTTTTTATAAACAAGCGTCTCGTCGTTGTTTCCAAACTGCTTCGATTGTATTTGTGAATTAGCATGCTTTATCACATCCAGAAATTCGTTACAAAATATATTTTCACAAAATTGACTGATTTGTTATTTGCTTTTCGCAGCTTGCTTCAATTTTCTTAAGTTTTCATTGAATTTATTTATAGCAACAAACCGTTGTTATGACAATACCAATTCGCCAATACGTTTGACCAAGAATCACATATTTCAAAACCTCTTTGGTGATACGAAAAATCTAATAAGAAATGTTTTCTTGATAAAACAAAAGTTCAAATTGTACAATAAGTTTTTTTTCAAAAACTTACTTTCTTGATCTTTTGAGTTTTTCAATAACTTCAAAGAGATATATTGCCCGTTTTTAACAATAATTTAATTTTCAAGGATTCGCTTTCAACGGAACACCCTGTAGTTTTAAGTTTAATAAATAAAAATCACACTTTCAGGTTATGTTGATATTTCTATTTACAATTTCGATAAAACGTAAAAAACGAGTTTCCCTTTAACTTTCCTCATGCAATCTAATGATTGTGCAATTATTCCTTTGTAAAACGATGTGATTCAAATTCCTCAAAGTTCTATCAATTTCACGTGATCAGAAAAATAACGCCCCGAAATAATCGATCAACATAAAACTATTAAAACATCTTCAAAATTAACAAATGTAGTAAACTTTTTATTTATATATAGTTTGCGATGATATATTTTAAGATAATGATGAAAGATGAAATTCTTACGCTATCATCCAAATCGCTGTTTGAATCGTTGCTGGATTCGGAGTCAGTGAGGCCTTGGTTCTTACGTTTCCCCATTGTGATAACAAAGTGCTAGATTCCCTATTCACAGCCGCGTAACTAAACACTACAGTGTTGTTCTTTGCACTTCGCAGAGAACGTTGGATACACCTACGAGACGGCAAACACCAAATCAAGCAGTAATAACGACTAAAAAACAACCACCATCAAATTACTTCTTTAAATGAAGACGCCATGACAGCATCTTAACCCCACTCCCGACTTCATTTCTCTCCCTATCAAACTGACAAGCTCAGGCTCGCCATTGGTACCAATCTATCCATGGTATAACGATAATTCCCTAAAAGAGTGTGTTCTTTTTCCAGTTAGATTTTCAATTATTTTGAATTTTCAGTTGGCTCGCTAGAGCGTGCTTGAACCAGGCCTCCGAATGAGAGAAATACTGATTTGTTTACGCGTTTTGGTAACAACTTTTTTCTCATTCCAGAACACTACTGAGTTCGAATTTTACAAAGGAGTACTAATTGCGACTGCAACAATGCAGTCAGTGCGCACTGCATAAATGCTCGGCTTCTTTTTTCGATCCCTAGTGCAGCCAGTGTTTGTCTTATTGCGAAAAACTTCCTTCTTTACCGACCGATTTTATTTATTTTTACACCAGGTCCTAGTAATATCAATTGCTTGGTTTGCCAGAATTTTATTCACACAGAGCCGGAAAAGAGACAATCAAATTGAATCTTTAGTATGTTATTGCAAATCTAACGCTGAATCTAAAAATTGCTCTCGCTAAAATCTGAAAAATATATCTTAAAAGTTATGAGCTTTTTTAAGCGATTTTCGACCAAAAACTTTTATGAGATTTAGCGATTAATATCTCAGCGAAATTTTTTTCTATCAAATTGAATCTTTAGTATTTTATTGCAAATGTAATGCTGAATCTAAAAATTTTTCTGAGATTTAGCGATTAATATCTCAGCGAAATTATTTTGTATCAAATTGAATCTTTAGTATGTTATTGCAAATCTAATGCTGAATCTAAAAATTGCTCTGGCTAAAATCTGAAAAATATATCTTAAAAGTTATGAGCTTTTTAAGCGATTTTCGACCAAAAACTTTTTTCTGAGATTTAGTGATGAATATCTCAGCGAAATTTTTTTGTATCAAATTGAATCTTTAGTATGTTATTGCAAATCTAATGCTGAATCTAAAAATTGCTCTCGCTAAAATCTGAAAAATCTGTCTTAAAAGTTATGAGCTAATAAGTGTGTACATGTAATTCTTATGGAAACGATCTTTGCCGTGACAAAGTAACTACTACTTTGTAACTACTACTCACGGCAAAAGTAACGAATCGTTACTACTACTTAAAAGTAACTAAACTGCACACCTCTACTGCACTGGCATACTTCAAATAGTGCATCTCGATATAATTAACCATATTTTAACCGAAACTTCTACTTTGCTGGTCGTCGTATAATTGTGCACTGCACTAAATTCAACAGCGTCTCTAGAGACGGGGCAGAAATTATTGCACTCACTGCAATTTTCGACTGCACTGAGTGCATGCACTGGATAATTCGAACATTCGACACTCCCGTAGGGCAACATTAAATTACAAGTCAAACACTCAAACCTACACTCAGTGCAAAAGAACTGCCCGAGTGCATATAAGTCGAAAACGACATGAGAGTCATTTATTAAGTAAGACTAGCATTTAGGAAGGCCTAATTAATCTCACAGTGACAATTTTACATTCATACTATTAATTTGCTGGGGATCGAACCCAGACCTCTAGCATATCTAGTGCAGTGTTCTATCGCAATTAGACCACGGGGGAGCTGTTAATAGTAGGCATGAATGAAAAATTGTCACTGTGTGACTAAGCCTTCCTGAATGCATTTCTTGCGATTGAAATAACTCACGGACCACGGTTTCCAAAGTAATTCAAATTATACATCATTCATTAAGTGATAAGTGCTTAACTACCTATTAATGTTCAAGTGGTAAGGTTGAGTGGATGAGCATGTAATATGTAAGCATGAACGATGAACATGACTGCATGCATGTATCTCTACCTACACTACATGAACACATGAAACACGAACCGTGAACTCGTGAACGAACGAACAGTGAGCATGAGCATCATGAAACACGATGAACGTAAATATATACAGAGCGATTATTTTATCGTAGAACATAGCATGTACTATGTGCCTATGTACGACGGTAAAATAAACGAGTCAATCTCATGGTCTTGGCAGTGTGGACTTATGCTGCTAAAGCAGACCGACAGTCGAGCATAGAGTGGGGATGACAATGTACTTCTACTGACGGATATTTATCGCGAACAGTCCGCAGACTATTATTTCGTGCGTACATATTTTATTATTTCTACCTTTTCTTCGGTTGCGTAGGTACATGATTGATGAATAGTTTGTGAACAATCAATTCAAATATGACAATTAACAAAACTGACAACTGACAGTAACGGCATGTTCATACAAATTACTTTGATCGTGCATCGCCACTGCCCACATCCCCACTCCCAGTCCGTCGGTGTATCGCTAGCAATACAAATCCACACTGCCATAAGATATCGTGGTACATAGGCACATATGTAGTTAGTACATGCTATGTTCCACGATAAAATAATCGCACGGTATGTAAACGTAAACATATGTGCCGCTAACAGAAATGTATATCATTTAATCAGCATTTAATTAAACATTTACTACGCGATTAATTATTCCTTCTTGTTAAGGTACATGCGTTGCAAATGTAATTAAATTAGTCAATTAGTCAATTGTCTGCAATTAGCTTCAAGTATTGATTTTTTTTTTTAGATTTTACATTTTACATTGCTAAAATTATTGTGAAATGTTGTTTGTTAATCAAATCTTGTATCTACATCAACATTTTTGCAATCTTCTTCAAAGTAGGTATAAGTAGTAAACTTTTAACCTAAAATTGTAGTGACTTTAGTGCAGTGCAAGTCATGATTTAAAGGATTGATCTTTTTAATGGCAATTTACACAATGAAAGTGAAACATTTTGTTGCTTTAATTTTGTAATAAACTAATAAAGTGCTTTCTGCTCTGCTGTTATAGTTCTTGTTGTTATAGTTTAGTGTGTATTTAGTACTTATTAGCTGAAACAATAAATATGTACTTCCATCAATAATTATAAACCACAAACAAACAAGCAAGCAAGCAAGAAGAAGAAGAAGAAGAAGAAAAGAATGAGGATGAGAAGAAATGCGGCTAGCTATAGCAAAGAATAATCCAATAAATACCAACTGAGAGAACTAAATACGAAATATTTGAACGAACAATTTTTTAACATAACCAACAAACGATAGGAACTGAGCGAATATAGTGGACTTACTTACTTACTGCGTTGAGCGTGTGAGTTGTGTGAGTTGAGTGAATAAGCGGGAATTATGTGAACGACTCTAGTGAAAGATAGTGAATAAAAAACGATATGAAAACATAAAACACGACGGAACCCACCCACATCGCGCAACAATCCTCTAAGTTTAACTATATCATCATCATTTTTCTTATTCTTCGCTCCACGACAGCGCGCCTGTATTTCTACTTCCAAAAATTGAAAAACTAAAAAGGAACGAAAAACATTACATTTTTAATTTTATAACAAGAAATTCAAATAAACGACAAGTTTGTTTTGACTTCTTGTCACTGTTGTCGTCAATACTAGTTTGTTGTTTTTGTTGTCATTGAAAGTATCAT
>JARJEB010006319.1:0-10036 GCA_030264535.1 Liometoxenus newtonarum
CATATACAAAAAGATTGTCGGCAGAATTTAAACGGGGAAGCGTCCGAGGAGCAGCAACGCCCCTCCGAGGACAATTAAGTATTGCAAACATCAAGTTAAGGGCGGAAGAAGGATTGGTCATTCCAGGAATATTTGGCCATTTCTTTTGTAATAATTCGAAAAGTAGCACGATTACGATAAAAATAAACGGTAAAAAGTATAGCGCAATGGTAGATACCAGAGCAGGAATATCAGTTGTTAAACCAGAAGTAGTAGAGGACATAGACAAAATAATAGGTACAGTTCAATTAAGTTCAGCAACAGGAGATACTTCTAACTTAGACGGGGTAGTCAGGTTAAAAGTTGAGTTAACTGAGGATAATATAATTGAATATCCATTTTAATAGGCAACCTACAGGGAGTGTCTGCAGATCTAGTGTTAGGTCTTGATTTTCTAACTGTTTTTAAAACAATGATAAATTTAAACGGTGGTACATTAATTACTGCAGGAAGTAAGTTTAGACTGAAGATTAGGAGTAATGAAACAAAATTTTTAGAGAAATCTAACTATGAAATTCAGTCGATGGGAAGAATAGGAAGTGAATATAGATTAGAGGAAAAATAAATAAAGAAAGATGGAAATGAGGATAGGAAGGCATCGAGGAAAGATGTCAGTGAAAATGAGGATAGGAAGGCATCGAGGAGAGATGTCATTGAAAAGGAGGATAGGAAGGCATCGAGGAAAGATGTCATTGAGATAAATAAGGATAGGAAGGCATCGAGGAATGATGTCATTGAAAAAGAGGATAGGAGTGTACCGATTGAAGATATAGAGGAAGAATGGGAAATTTTTAATGAGTTTATTGAAAAAAATAATGTAATAATGAATAATGAAATAAAGGAAGATGAATTAATCGAGGAAAACCAGGAAGATGATAGAATGATTTCTTCTTTTGTTAGTTTGCTCACAGAATTTGAGGTAGAGAAAAATAAGACTCAGCAACCATCTTATTTTTCTTCACTTCAAACCAAACCAATTTTAGTAGAGGAAACACTAAATGTACCAGAATTTGAAATTGATGTACCCAATTCTTTAGAAAAAGAAACGAATAAGATAATTGCTATAAATGGTTAAAGCAATTATCCATGGGGATAATATAGATGCTCCAATACAGTTGCAAAATCAAGCAGAGACTAGCGATGAGGATGAGTTAGCCTCAATGGTAGACTCATCCTTGTCACTCGAAGAACCAGAGGATGTACGCCTTAATAAAATAGAGGTTCCACCCTCCAAGGAAGGAGAGAACCTGGGGAAAATAAACTGTAAAAAGAAAGACAATGAAAATGATAGTTTCGATTCTATCGCACAGGAGTTAGATATTATTTCTCTAGAGGAGGTAAAGGTGCCCGCTTATCATGAAGGGGTTGTTTTAGGCAAGGTCAAATGTAAGATGAAAATGGAACGTGAGGAAAATATGGTTATAATTCCGAATGACGAATTAAGTTTCTGATTATTAGGAGCACGAATTTTATGCCAAAATAGGGAAGTAGTACCAATTAAGGTAATCAATGAGATAGACCAGGCGATAACAATTAAAAGGAAAACTCGTTTGGGTACAGGGGTATCAGCTATTGAGGAAATATTATTGCCGAATGAAGAGATTCAGGAAATAACCAACATACAAAGAGATGAAATTGTTGCTGTTGTATTAAGTTCGAATCCAATTCTAAGTGAAATTAAAGAACTTGAGGAAGCAATCATTGAATTTTCCGATGTCTTCTTAATACAGGAACAACAATTGACATTGATAAGCGGAATGGAACCTAAAATTGAAGTAATTTTCAATTGAAATAAATCGGTACGGGTTCGCACCGCACAACTTTCCGGCCATATCCACTACGATTTCCTAGAACTCGTCGACCATAAAAGTAATTTTGACCGGAAAGTGGAAATAAGATTGATTACGTTTTGATATCACTATACTTCTGGGGAATTTCCACTTTCCGATCAAAATTACTTTTATGGTCGACGAGTTCTACGAAATCGTAGTGGATATGGCCGGAAAGTTGTGCGGTGCGAACCCGTACCGATTTTTTAATCGAGCAGTTGGAATGGCCTAATTTAAACCGAACATAGGATTTACCCTGTTATGCATGGTTCATGATTGACATAACATAGACATGACATAGCCATAGAACATGCAAAATGCTATTACGGTTATGTTATTTTACGTGTCATTGTGAACAGTAGTATAGCATTTTGTATGTTTCTAATTTGCAGGTTATGTTCTATGGCTATGTTATCTGTTATGTCAATCATGAACCATGCTTTACATGTGTTTCCCTATGATCCATTTTATTTGGGAGAAGCAATTACGTAGTATGAGAATGGAACCGAGGTAAGTGTTATTTTTCAATATTTTTTCCACACCCACTAATTATGATCATTTGCAACAGAATATGTACTAAAGCAGTTGCATAGGGCATAATCTAATGGCCATTTTACACGTTATAATTTGTGATCAAATATCTGTTATCGGAATGAAACAATAACAAAATTCACGGAATAAAAATCATGTAACAGAATTATAACAGTCTAAAATGGGCTCCAAGTTCGTTTTAGACGGTTATTATAATTCAGTTACATGATTTTTATTTCTTGATTTTTGTGATTTTTTCATTCCGATAACAGATATATTTGATCACAAATTATACCGTGTAAAATGGCCATAACCCAGAACATAACTATCATATAAAACTGTTGCGTTATTTCCGTAACGTAACACTTCTCGTTCAATGTTCTATGATCTTACTGACAATTGTTGTTTGGGTTGCATACTTTTTCAGATTGTTCGACGTGTAACCCAAGGCTTGTTCCAACAATGCACCAAACTAGTTCCGAACTGCTCATGCGTTGGACAGTTCTGAACTAGTTTGCTGCTTTGTTGGAACGAACCTCTAGTCTAGACTCTGACTTGCGTTTGACGTTTAACTCGAAGTTCGACGCGCTCAGAAGCAACAGACAACAGTAGTGATTTCGTGATTTAAATTGGCATATTTTCTTTAAAATATGATTGTGGGTGTCTAAAAAATAGTGTTTGCAACTCTTTGTGTTACGAAGGGTCTTAATTTAATTGGTAACCGCCAACGAAACCTTAGTTACAATATTACATGCATAATAACTATTCAAACTGTAACTGAAATGAATAACAAGATTATTTTCAGCTTTGAACTGTTGAACCAATCCTGGCGTGTACATAAACGTCCAGAGCTCAAGCTACACTCCTGTATGAGTATGTATAATAAGAGTAACGGAATGCGCGGTTCGTAGGATTATTAAAACGTGCTCGGCGTCGTCGGCGCAAACGACGACGCATTGAAACATTGAGCCATATTCAACGAAACGGATACAAAACTTGCGTCGCGACGCATACAATTGCTTGTTACATTCACGGCTGCATCGGGATTGGTGGGTTTTACATCAATGAAAACGTTGGAAACCGTATTGAAAATGTAATTCCATGGACCAACCACATTTTTCAAGTTTTAAAAGGAGAACCATGAATATCAAGGATTTCAAAAGAAAATAAATTATTATGATAGCAAAAGATATTACAATAATATTTATATATTTAATTGTAGAATCTTAACCATTCACAAAATTATATAAAATAATTTGAACAGTATACAGGGTGTCCCAGACCAAACGATAGAGCGAAAAATGGCAGATTCTACATGAAAAACTGAGTAAGAAAGTCCCATACCAAAATCTTCAGGGAAGCACCGTATTTAAACGGGAAGCAATTTAAGTTGACCAATCAGCTTCCCCATGTCAAAAACCACCTGTTTCAGGAACTCAGTGGTTGCTATGACATTGTTGATCGGGCCATAATTTCTTTGGTCGACTCTAAATAATTTAGGTAATGTAGGTTATCTGTCATCCGTCTGTCAGAATTCCAGTCTTCCAAATAAATCGTTATAAATTCGTAAATAACAGCCACTGAGTTCCTGAAATAGGTGGTTGGGAAAGCTCTCTGATTGGTCAACTTAAATTGCTTCCTGTTTAAAAACGGTGCTTCCGTGAACATTTTGCTATTGGACTTTCTTACTCAGTTTTTCATGTAGAATCTGCCATTTTCCGCTGTATCGTTTGGTCTGAGACACCCTGTATAGTAACGAAAACGAAAAAGGGATGACGTAAAGCAATTAACTGTAAATCTAATTTCATTTCTTTATTCTTCATCGTCGTCTTATTATTATACTCGTACATCATTCGCGCGCCTACTCAATAATAATTTCGAAATTATAAGTTTACTTTAGAAAGATAAAAACTTAATTAATTAAAATTTCTTCCTTTTAATGTTTAATATTTTTGTTGAAATAAATCGTGAAAGTCGTTTGGGAACGCATCGCGTGTTTTTTCAGTATTTTCAGTTCTTTTTGCCCGAAACGCGTTCGATATAAAAAAACAAGGAAACGCAATTTCGGTAACTGCTTCTTCATCATCATCATCATCATCATCCTATACCCAAAAATCCCCCCAAAGAACAGCAGCCAAAATCCCAAACCGAACACCCACAATCTCCTCTCCCATGAACCTATCCAAGCCATCAACGCCTTTCGTTGTCGTCGTCGCCGCGCTTATTCTCTTCAGTTCCGTTCGTTTTTATTGTATACGTTTTTGTCCACAAGAAATATACAATGAGCGACAACGAAAACAAAAGTCCGGAAAAAGCAAAGAAACTCAAACAAAACGAAATTATTTAAATAAATAATTATGTGTAATAAATATTCACTTTGTTGTTATTACTTTTAATCAATCAAACTTTTGACTACTTGCAAAATTTCCCACTTACTTACTGATGGTAACACTTTGTATATGAAACGAGTTGTAGCGACCTACAGTAAAGTGAAGTAAGAATTGTGCCGCATAACGATGACTGGTCGACGGTTCGCGGCTCGTTATTGTTGTTTGTTCGATTTCTGTGTGTGGATACGGCAGCCGAACGCCAAACGCAAACACACATCACAACACAATATCAGTAAAATGATGAAATGAAAATGAAATGAAAGAAAGAGTTGCGAGAAGCTCACCCACCAACAGCGACATAAATGACTGAGCGATTATTACCTCTTTTACTTTTTATTTAAGCGTAACTACCGCCGCGGCGTCCGGACAAACATACGACAAAAGCAGCACGCACAAACTTCATTCACATTACGAAAAGATCAACAAATACCTATATGCACACTATATTTCAAAGCATTCTTTATCTAGCTAAGAAATCTCGTATCTGTAACTGTTGCTCGTATGCGTTTGAGCTTTAGCTTGATTATTAAATATGTACAACGCGCTTTACACTATCGACCTGTCATCAAGTCAATTTAATGAGGAATTTGATTGTTGTGACTTTGCTCATTTAAATTTTTTCACATCCAACTTGAAAACCGTGCGCAGACGCAATAGCGCATTTTTTCTGTTTACTGAGAATTTTCGTGTTTATAAGTTGCCTCATTGCGCAGCCGTAGTAGCGTAGTAACCTTAATTCTTGTAAACTATTGGCATTTGCAGGAAATTGTACATTTTGCGAATGATTTTTATCGAATAGACAGTATAAGCTTAAAGTACTGCCAAACGGATATTGTACGATGAAGAAACGGCAACGCAACGGCGAAAAGGGGGGCCGCGCGGACCTTTCGTTCCCGCCGTCGTCGTCGTCGTCGTCGTTACCGCGCCGGTTGTCCGTTTCTCAGTTCGTTCGGTTCGTTCGTTCCGACACGTCACTCACTCCGAAACTTACCCATGATTAATGATCGCTTAGCGGCGCACAGCTTCAAACAACAAAGTTTTCCCAGAGAGCAAAAAAAAGTATTCTCTCTCTTTATACAACCGAACCGAACCGAACCGAATACTATATATACCTACATCTACAATGTGTATCTATCTATATAGTATAAAAGTATATAAGACTTTTATAGATATACCCTTAGTTGTAGCCCTTAGAGCAGAGGACTGAGGCTGGAACTGAAAGAAGCAAACAACCAAAGAACTGTGCATGAAAGAACCGTGCACAAATGAGTAAAAATCTAAAGAACCGAACGATAAACGAGGGTTTTGTATAAGCGAACTGTTCGAAAATTCAGAGACGTATTTGCCATTATTTCATTTTTATACTTGTAGCTTTTTGTATGTGCGCCAGTTGTCTGTACTTAAAATGTTCACTTCTTTTTCTTTTTTTTTCTCCCCTTTCTTTTCCCCTGCCAACAACTCTGTGGCAGTGGCAACTGGCAGCAGCACTGACAGAAACTTCTTACTTTTTTTCATTTCTCTTTATTTTTTCTTTCATTTAGTTGTCTTTCGTTTATTTCACCCACTTTCTTGTTGGTAAGGTTTTTCTTCATTTATAGTTTTTTACAACTTGGAAAGATCCATTAGAAAATCCTCAGAGTAAAAAAGAAGGAACATTTTGTTCATTTTTCAATTTTCTTTATATTCATCCTTGTTTTGGTCCTTTCATAATAATATCTCTATACTTATAAATATAAAAATAATAGAAGTGCCTGCTTTTCGATTGGTTATAAAAATGTGATTATGCTGGATAGTAAAATAGGAAAATGACTGGGCGTGATGACATGTCTTCTGTCACGACTTGGATAAATCCATCATTACGTCTCTTCTACTCTTCTACAACTTTTATGCAAATATCTATACATTTTATATACAAAAATATTTCCTTATAATCAGAAGAAAAATATAATTTCGAGGGGACAGATTTACAAGACTTTTCCAATTTTTGTTTTTTTGTTACCTAACGATTTCCACAACCTCAAGTAATTATTTTGTATTCAAATATTGTATTGGAAAATAATTGTTAGTTGAATTGGGATTTCGGTATTTTCGTTTATTTGTAGATTTGGCTCGTGTTTGCGTGTCTGATTGTAGGCTGTGCGGGTGCGTATACGAAATAAACAAGAATATGATAAATTGTCGATGTCAAATGTGTACTAATATATTTTTTTGTCAATTCTCACTTTCGCGTGTGTCGGTGGCAATGTATTTGCGTTTTTGGCTTCAAACATTTCTTTGTTTATTCAGCGAAATATATTTTGCCCGGCTATAGTTAAACAACATTCTCATTTAATTAATTTCGAAGTTCCCATTTATTTTTTCCCATTCCTACCAATATTAATATCTTCAGTACTCATGGACAAACGGACGGGGACGTCTCCAGAATTACTTCTCTCTATAGCACTTTCTATACCTCATCTTCATATAGGTATACTGCGCTTAGCGTTCAGCGTTTTAAGATTAATGATCAAAAAGCCTAAGATTCAAAAGTGACATGAAAATCTCGGCCTCTGTATCCTATATATCTACAACCATCCTCATATACCATCAGCAACGGTACAACCAAACAAAGTATACTCGCGTAGGCCAAACTACAAAGGGTACCCAGCAACGGTAAGGTCTCACCGTCAATTTTTACCGGAGTTTCGTTCTTTTATTCAAGGACATCGAATTAATGCTAACAAATGTTCAACTTTTGCTCTATAGATGATAAGCCTTCCTATCATCAAATTGTGGGTACCTTTGAAGAATTCCGGTGCTCGAGATTTCAGTTAGCTCAATTTGCCTGTTGGATTTTTGGGAATATTAAAGTACCTCGAAGAATTTTCGAAAAAAGGGATTTCGAAGTTCTCTTCCACGTGTATAACATTCCGGGGTACCGGTAGGTTGCTTCCTACAGAGAAATATCGGTAATATGCTAATCTACTTCGAACTAGGCGTGTTAACGTTGCCTTTGTTCTTCTATTTTTTTTTTACTTCTCGTTACGCATTAGTACACGTTATCCTTAACCGCATGCACGCATATGATCCGATGCTGATGGTTGATGTTGATGTTGATTGAGAATGTACATGTTGCACGAACACAGGCAGCTGATAAAATCATACATCACTTTGTAACCTATTCCCGTATCCATTCTCAATCTATGTACTCAGTTCTTGGTGTTTAGTTGTCAGAAGCAGTAACGAATTAAGAAAGGAAGTGGTCAAACCATAAATAACACCTAGTCAAAATCAAAGTCTGAAAACACGCTATGAGCAACATTTACTTAATGTTTGGCCAATATTTTAATACAAATTGTTATCAAAAAGGATTGTAGACGAGTGAGGTACCATGGTCAGGGAGAGTCTCCTTTCAAAAATATCTCTCGGCTTGCCATGTTCTTTGAAGTAGGTATGTGTTCGCAAAGAACTCTAAAAGTAAAAAAATCAAATTCCTTGGGACTTTAGTTATTGAGATCATACCCCGACATCTATGTTCCAGTAAAAGAACCATTTCGAAGTCGTTCATTTGGTTATCTGAACAAAGATTTTTCAGGGAAAACTCTGCTTTTCCATTGGATTATTGATCGTTCTCCCCGGATATTTTACTTCCATTTACTCATTCCGTATTTCCACCGTCGAATTTTCTTGCGTTTCCCGAGTTTATAATCCTGTTTATAGCCTGTTAGACATTTTAATCACACTTTATTACATGTTTATGCACTAATTGCTCGCAAAAGTAAGTTTATATAGCATATTTATACGTTGATTATAATAATTTATTTGCCTTTTAATTAACTACTGATTGTACATGTGAAAGTCAACAAAATGAAAATTATGAGAAAACTTAGATATTTCATAATCTTCTTGTCACGTTTCTTTGTATGCACCACACAAACCTCTCTAGAACCGAATTTGTCGCCTGATTTCAAACAAATTCGGATCTACAGGGTAGATGTAGAGCATTATCGTGATGAACACACGTTGTCTCTTCTTTCTTCATATATTGCTTCAAAGCTGTTATCCTTTCTAGTTTTCAGAGAAGAAATTTTCTATAATAAAAAAGAATCATTTCTAAATGTTATTTGTAAAATTTGATTTTTTTCTAATATTTACGAAGAGGTGCCCTGTAGTCCTGGAGGACCCTGGAGGATATGTGCTCTTCAATAACGTGAATATCGTGAATATCACAATGACCAAAATATTTTTGAATACAATTTTATAGTTTCTTTTTGTCGTGTTGAGTAATTATGTTCAAACAATTTTTCCATACATTTCCATTGCAATGGTTTACAACACCTGCAAAAGTGGAATTTTAATGAATAAGAACTAGTTAGTTATAATTTAAGGTAAAATTTTGTTAACGAGACAAGGAGCATTTATAGTCAGCGTCCAAAGAAAATTATTAAATTACACTAACAAACTGAATGTTATCCAAGATTTTCTTTGATTATTTGAAGTACTTAGTACTTTGTAATATTACTGAAAAAAGTGTAATTTTGCAATAAATATATTAATATGGGTAAATTTTCATATTTATATGCCAGTTTTTTTTTATTGTAATATTCTTATAGAAATGCGTATATAAAATAAATATAATTAAGTCACGCAACGTTTAACATAATTTATCGTCACACTCGGGTGTTTCATGCTTTGCATGAAGCTGTCTGAACACATTTATTTTCATTACTTGAAAAATAATACAAAAATAAAAATTTCAAATCGTATTACTTATTTGTTGAAGCACACTGTACAATTGCACTGGCCTATGTTTGTATATGTTAACTTTATATTGTTCATGTGAATGATGCGCATATGGTTTGGTTGAGATTGAATAAAGAACGGCAGTAACGCTCGAGCGCTGGTAGCAAGACGTTGTCTCATTTTTTAGTCCGTGAAATGGCGTGAGCGCCATGACAGCGAACTACGGCCCAGAATTGCGTTTCCATTTCAATTAAATATATACAGTCCACTAAAATTACAACCAATTAACATCTTGACGGGAACAAGATCGATTCCGTCTACGGTCTACCAAAAGAGTTATCGAGGAGTGACATCCGCAGAACGGACGCTGCTACAACATGGCTACAACATTATTTTCTTTCTAATAAAAAAAAAAAACTACGTTATTTGCGTTTCGAGTGCCTATAACAATAGTTCTAACTTAATTATCATTGCCAACCTGACAATTTGTTTACTTTTCGGGAATTCAAAGCATTGAGCTTGATT
>JARJEB010006324.1:0-18872 GCA_030264535.1 Liometoxenus newtonarum
GCCTATCAATTGCGGTTTTTGTAATGTAAAAGTCAAACAATTATATAATAAATTTATTTGTACACATTGCATAGATAAGCTTGTTAATATGAAATAAAATAAACACTTTTAACATTTATTTCTCGTTTTTATTTTTCTCTTTCAGACTTACTCTTTAAATTTAGTTCATGCAATTCAAGGTCATATTGAATCATATGACGACTCGGAGGTAGAGGTGTATATAAAATTTTAACCAATTAACACCATCTATAGCTAAAATAAGCAAAATGAAAGCTTCTTGCAGTTTCTCCTCATAGCAAAAAAGATAAAAGTAGCGGCATCTGTTGTGCGGTAATCAGAACCTTGAACAGTCAGATCTATCCTATTTGCCCTTCAGAGCAGCGCCCATTTACAAGTAGCGTTATCTATTATTATTAAATTAAAGCAGTTTCCTGCATAAACACGTCCTAATTTAGTTCCGCTTCTCACCACCAGATGGCGTCACCACTTAGGTTTCGCTTCTCACCACCGCGTCAGCTGGCGCCACCGTCTAGGTGGAGGTGGAGGATCCAGCATCCCCTCATTTATACTACTCACATACACACATACACACGTACACGCATACTCACGTACACACATACACACATACACACATACACATACACACATACACACATACACACATACACACATACACACATACACACATACACACATACACACATACACACATACACACATACACACATACACACATACACACATGCACACATACACACATACACACATAATATTAATAAAATAGAAACGTCATCTTGACAAGACTTTTTAGGTTATTTCGATTTCTGAAGAAAAAACTTTCAAATCGACAATTTATCTAATTACTTGATTGTTTTAAGTATACCTAAATAAATTATGGGGCAGTGGTAGCCCGTAAAACATGTATTTTTTGTGTCTTCAAACGTTTTTGGTGCAACTTGCAAGTCCTTGTTACACCTTTATTTTTTTGTTTTTTTTTTTTAATTTAAATTTTAACATTTTCTTAGTTTTCGTAGTTAGTGATCTCCAAAATGACCAATCCACTAAGGTCATTTTGGAGATTTAGATACCTAGGATGCGTGTAACATGTAATATGTTCAAGTTTAATTAGAAATTGATTTTTATTCCGAACACGTTTCATCGGGAACAACGCGGGGCAGCGCAACTATTACTTCTTCTTCGTCAATCTTTCCGAGTTTCAGACCAGTCACGTTTGTTTCCTTTTCTGTTTCTCTCTCTCTCTCTCTCTCTAAAAAAAAAGAAGAAGACCAACCAATTCCTGTTATAATTGTCTAGTCTAGTCTATAGAGCTACAGCTACATCTAAGATGCGAAGCGAAGTGAAGAAGCGACATAAGTAATCGACTTAGGAAATCTTCTCAGTATCAGAGAAGCAACATGAATAGATGATATACAGTGAGTTCCAAGAAGAAGTAGAAGAAGAAGACGAAGAAAAAGTAGAAGTAGAAGATGAAGAAAACTTCATTAACACGGTGACAGATACGTTTTAACCTAAAAATTATCGTGATTAATAGTTTTTGGTAAGTAAGTTGAGGATAGCGGCTTTTTTATTTAAGAAAATGCCTGGTATCGGTATATGTAAATGAATAAATTGATTGATGTTAGGATGTGAGTATAGTGTATGAATGTGCATATATGAATAAACACACATACACATACACTTACACACACCACATACACATACACACATACACATACACACATACACATACACATACACATACACATACACATACACATACACATACACATACACATACACATACACATACACACATCAGACCAAAAAGCCGATTTTTGACTTGGGGTCAACGGATCTCCACGAAAAATAGGACTTTAATTTTTTTCATGATCACCTTACTTTCCTATACCTACATACCTTCGGTAAGTGGGCGGAAGCAGAAAGTAACAATATGTCTTTATATGAAAAAATAGCTATTTATGCAACTAGTGATAAAATAAGCCGTATCATCACGTGTTGCATAAAACTACTTAACTGAAATGACATATGAAAAAGTTGACATTACGCAACTGAGTTGGGAAAATTAATTTAGTATATTCACCAATCATGCGCAAAAAGTACCAATGATAGACTTTCCATATATAGTGTCATTTGACTTTGAGTCTCTAAGGGTTCCCGTCCACGATGAGATTTTATGTGAGATGTTTGTTTCGTGAAATTTAAATTTCAGCTACAAATGAGTTTACAGTTGAAATATTTGTGCGACAAGTGAGAGAACACAAAAATTTCATGAGGTTTATGTTCTCTACAAGGATTTGCATTGTAAACATTGTAAACTCCTGTTGTAGCTGTAATTTAAATTTCACGAAACAAAAATCTCACAAAAAATCGCATCGTGAACGGGTACCATAAGGATATAAAAAATGAGATGCCAGTCGGATAAGTCGTGAAAATTGCACCATTGCATGGTATTCCCGAAATAACTGCGTCAACTGCATTTGATCTGGCGTGCCTGGATAATTCACTATAATAAATATGTTAGAATACGGATGCCTTGTTTTTATTTGATATTTTGTAAATGTAACATTGAAATTTTGTTTGATTTCAGTTATTTCAATAATTGTGACATTTGTTTTTTTTCATTTTCCATTTTTCCAATTTTCCAACTTTTTAATTAAAAATTGTGTTTTCAATTTATGCGTTCACATTTTTAATAATAAAACTTTAAATACTTCGTGCGTTGGAAAGTAATTTAGTAGTGGTGATTTTGATTATGAATAATATACATACATAAAAAGAAAATCCATAATTACCCACAAAGATTATCCTTTAATACGGATATATTCTAAATCAATCCGTTAAAATAAAAAATGTTATATTAAGGAAACACAATAACCCATTTTTTTTTACTTTCCGACTAACCGAAGGTATAGTAAGGAAAGTTAAGTGATCAGGCAAAATATCGAACTCTTTCGACAGATCTCCACGAATCTGAGGCATTTTGCCTTCATAATGTAGGTAAGTACCAATGACAAATGCAATTTATATTTTCGCATTGAAATATGTACTGAATATAGACGCCTTATTAAAACACATACATTCATATTGAATATTTTGATAATGCGAGCTGTTATAATGGACTCATTGAATCGAATCCTATTAAAAATATTTGAATGTTATTGACGTATTTTTCAACTAGCGAATGTTTTTATAATACCCTACGTATCAGTTCGATTATAAAATATATCAGCACCACAGCACCAGGTCCAGAAGCTTTTCATTTTCATTGTTCAAATTTTTCATTAATTTTTTTCTCTTTTTCATTCCTTTCATATTAAAGGAAAGTATTGAATTCACGCCAAATTTTGTTGGTTCAGATTTCACAAATCCACTTCCCGAAGGTCCAAAACTGTGGTAAAGTAACCTAACTTATTTCCCTGAGAGAAAATATTAGCTCAGCATCGGCAAGTAGAGTGAGGTAAATAACAAATTTCATCCCAATGTTCTATTCAATACAAATTCCGCCTCAATTTGTGACGGACACATATATTTGTTATGACACTTATGCTCATCTAAAACAGGCTTTACATAAAGGTATTATAAAGGCAAATTTGAATTTTATATCTATAGTCAGAAAATTGTGCGGCATAAACTGCACCGATTTTTTTCTTCTTTCTTCTTTCATATCTATATGAATAATCAGGGCTTGGAACCGAAATCAATATCGATTCCGGTACTAAAGAAAAAATAATAACGTTTCCACTACCGGTAATTAACGGTAACACTTCATAGGTAAAAAAAGATCGGTAAAAATTATTAAAAATCGTTTGCATTCAAATTAAACATTTATTTACATTTTATTAAAAGTATTAAAAGTTTGAACATTTGCTTTTATAACTGAATTTTAACATAGAAATATCGAATGCGATGCGCGTGGTAACGTCATTAAAATACCGGTAAACGGAGTGGTCACCAGTAAATGAAATAAATTTTTTAAAGGTTCCCTTTAAAAACTAACGAAAATTTAATAATCCAAGCCCTGTATATAAGAAGTATGTTTAATTTATGCTTTTAAAAGCAGTTTTTTTTAAATTTCAATATAGAGTAATGAATTTACAATGTACATAAAGTTCTATTACATTTTCCTTCCACAAATTTTCATTTGCAGGCGTTACGCCCCTGGTCATGGCGGCTATGCCTATATGCGGTAGAAAAGGATTCCGATATGCTGTGTTGAGTATATTCTGTGCTTTTAAAACTTTCATAAAGTTATTATGACGCGCGATGTTATTACACCGCATCACATTCCATGTATATCGCCTCTATACTTATTATGTTAGTGAATGTTTTGTAGTGTTTTTTGCCATATTTCGGGAAAATGTTTTCCAGGTACCGCTTTTCTGATGGTTTTCAATCATTAGTTTTATAGCTGATTAACTTGTTTATTAACAAACTATAAACCACTAACTAATTACTATAATAATGACTGCAAGATTCGAGTAATTATAATTGTAAGATTAGTTACAGCTGAGTTCCCTCGCAACTCAGGGTGCGTTCCGATCTTCTTCGTTCCCTTTGTTCTCGTATTCCTCGTTCTGCACCGGCTCGCCCAACCAAACTCTCTCCGTCAGTTTCTGTTTCCGCTGGATGCACGTCACTTTTGGTCATTCCAGCAGCGTTGGTAGGAGCGGACGCCACCGTTTTATTGCTTTTCGATTACCTACTCGTGTGCATAGCCGTATTACATTTTACAGATTCGTTTTGAGTTAGCTTGAGTCAAACCTATGTAGAGCGTTCAGAATAAGAATTGTAATAGAGTTTTTGCAAGACGTGTTTTTGATTGTCGTAGCACGACAATCCAAGGTCAGACGCCCTGCGTATGCTCCCGTAACAAAAAGACGTAAATGTAAGAGATGTGTTACTTCATTTCTCAGCTGTTGTCGTGCCACGTGATTTGAGTTGTTTTGTCAAACGTAGCCTTCCCTCATCTGCGACTTCAACCTTCAACGGCTCCCTCGTGTTCTAATTGGTAGAACACCGCACTAGAAATGCAGAGGCACGGGTTCGATCCTCGCCGAGAGAGTAAACTTTTCTTGTAAAATTAAAATATTAATGAAAATATGAACGAAAAAAATTGAAGAAAAAATTGCCACCGTGACATTAAGCTTCCCTAAATACATTTCGTAATTTAAATATTTTTGATTTTAACGGTTTTATGTAATGTGTTTACCTACATGTAACATTTAACTAATAGAGCTTTTGAGGCATGCAGAGAGCAATTAATTGTAAAACCGACAAAGCATTAGCTCATATATTAGTATTCATTATAATGATCACAAACTAACCATATCGGGTTAACACTTTTATTAATGTAGATAGCCGTTAAAAATAAAATTATTAATAATATAAAGGCTAAAAATCCTAACAAACGTCATATTTACATTGTAGAATTCCAAATATTACACGGAAAAAAAGTTGTTGGTATTTTTAAAACAACGAGGATGAACATTGTTTGTGTTAACGCGAGCAATAATTATTTGAAAATAATTAACAAATTGAATTACTATTTGAAACTTCAAGGCTTATAATTGCAAACATATTTATATTAAATGAGATTGTTGGGAAAAATGAAACTATTTTGGTTCGCTTTGGAGTTTGGACCTAATACGATACATCACTTTTTCTAACAGACGCATTAGTTAAAAACTTGTAATACATTTTTTCTACAACTATATGGTCATTATTACCATTTTTCCGTGATTAATGGTACCTGTTACTCACTACCGTGAGTTATGGATTTTCATAAATCACTGCAATTACATAACATTGATCGCGTATTAAAGTTCAACAAGATTTAACGAATTTGAAGTGACCGATCTAAAATCTCGAAAGAACCCGAAGAATTCCTACCATAGGTTGATGTCAATCGCCCGCCATATTGTTTCACTTGTCAGCTAATTGTCTTGTCAGATTAATTGCGCCACTCGCTTTGCGGCTCGTGGGCTCAAACATCATATTCGTGAGCAATGGCTGTCATAAACGCTCATATAATAATATTCTATTAATGCATAATAGTTAACTTTTTCCACTGCAACGTTAAAACATGTCGTACAATTGCTTGATATTTTAAAACTATTAAATGGTAGATTCCTACAAGTTGTGTTAAAAAGTCTTTTTGTAAAATGTAAAACCAAATTGTGTTAAAAGGTTAAACAACGCAAATTGAACAAATTTGTGTTACATTTTCAACTTATGAATGTCTGTTCCTACGTTGGACACAAATTGTATGAGATTTTCTTACAATTGTTTGAAAATTGTACACAATTTTTTTTCATTGTACAATTTCATCTTCAACAGTTTGGAATCCATATGCCTCAACCACATAGAAAAATAGATGAATTAGTGCACGTGCATACTCAAATCCAGGATGCGTGGCAGACTGTTTCAGTCTTTATTAAATTTGATGTGCTGATAATACTATTATTTATTTGTAATGTGTTTAGTTTGAAAATGTAATTGGTGCGGTTGTTGCAACCCATGGTGTCATGGTGGTAAGTAGTTAGATTATTAAATATTTAAATGACACGTGTCGTGTATAGCTTTAGTATATGTGTGTGCCAGAGTTAGGACGTTTTAAAAGCTCCTGAAGGAAGGTGGAACGGCTGAAATTAATGCACAAACGGTGGCATGAATAACTCTGCGGGGAACACAAGGAAAACTTAAGAGAACACGTAATGACCGATCAAACAAGCACACAAAATCCTTGTCATCAGAGACGTAACTACAAATTTGGCGTTTGGGACTGAATCCACCAGTTGCGTTTCTTTCCACTTTCAAGGGGGGCAAACCGTGAGTGTATACACGGAAAAAATAGTTGTTGGCATTTTTAAAACAACGTGGACGGACACATTTTGTGCAACCGCGTCAAGCAGTGGCGGATTTACCATAAGGTGGAGTAGGCGGCCGCCTGGGGCCCCCAAATCATTAGAATTACACCCTCTATAATTCCCTTTTTGGGGCTTTGGGGACCCCAAAAGGAATGAAACGCCTAGGGCTCCAATCATGCTAAATCCGCCACTGCACGCAAGGATACACATCGAACAGTCTCAAAACGTATAAAACCCAAACAACAATTGTCAGTAAAATCATAGATCATAGAACAAGAAAGAAGGAGAAGGCTTGAAATGTTGCGTTATGGGTATAAACATTCAGCCTCATTTGATCTTATGTAATTGCATTAGCACAAATTCTGTTACATAAAATGTTCATAACACAGAGGGTGTGCCAAAAATTCATAACTATTCATCAACTCACTTAGTTCATAATAAAATCCCTTTGTTATAAATTTTTTATTACATTTTCGAAAATGAATAAATTTAAACTAAAATTATAAAAAAAAAACATTTTCTTATGAAATTATTTTCTGTCTTTTTCTCTTGATAACATAACTTTCCACTTATTTACTTTCTTATTGCAACTTTTAACGTAAAGTTTGAGATGAAGATGAAGCGAAGAAAAACAGAGAAATCCAATTGCCAATTATCAACATCTTTCTATTTGTTCATGATGCGTCCGCTCCGGCACTTTTATGTTTCTTTCTAAGTTTCGATATTACCAATTGCTATTATACATTATCTTTTTTCCACTTTTCCACAAGTTCGTTTCATTCCCTTTTTGTCATTTTTTTTTCTTTTTCGATGGTTGAATGCCATACTGCCATACAGAATTAATGTCAGATTTCAATTAGATTCATCATAGTCCGTAGAAATGTATCTGATCCAATTGCGATTTATTTTCGCTCATTCATTCATTCACTCTGTACAATAGTTATGTTCGCAACAAGTTACGTTCATTTTATTACTCGCAATCGCTTCGCTCGTGCTCGTGCTCGGAAAACACTCGCTCCTAAGACCCTTCCTAACGTAAACGAGTTGCGAACACTATTTTTTGTACTTCCGCAATCATATTTTAGAAACATTATCATGCATAATTTTGTGAGGTGTGGCTTAACTCTGTGTGTTGGTAAAACAGATTATAGGCAATACCGAACACAGGTTAAACGTCAAACGGTCAAACGTCAAACTAGAAGTTAGTTCGTATTCCTCCTTGCGAATTTGTTGAGTATAATTTCGTTTGTTGCTTCTTCATGAGCCCAAAATTATTTCTTTTTGCGTAAGGATTAATCTCCCATCTTCCTCGCTTTCGCTTCTCGACATATTTTGCCCTTTTGTCTTTGTTTTACCTTTAGTATTGTTCGGAAAATCACAAACCGACATTCGTTCAAGACGTCACCGCGTCGTGCAATTGCATGCTTTGGGTTGCCATGGTTTTGATGAATAATTGCAAGTAAAAGTATGCTTTTATTAGAACGAGAAAGGAGATGGACTGAAGGGTTGCGTTATGGATATAACGTAACAATCTTATATGATTGCACTATTTTTAACACAAAATACAAATTGTGATTTCTCGCTGAAGCAACAACCGAGCACTAACTGACAGCTGAAGCAATATGGCGGGCGATACACATGGGCTACGGTCGGAATTTTTCGGGTCCTTTCGAGATCTTAGATCATATAGATAAGTTGGATCGGTCACTTCAAATTCGTTAAATCTTGTTGAACTTTAATACGCGATCAGTGTTATTTAATTGCAGTGATTTATGAAAATCCATAACTCACGGTATATGACCATATAACTAAATAGGTGTAGAAATAGTTATTTATTTCCACTTACGATTTATTTTGCTTATGGTTACCGAGTGCCAATTACATAACAAAATAACTGGTAAAAACTGAATAAAATTGCAATTAAATCCAACTATTCACAATATTTTGCCTAAATTATAAACTAAGGATTCGTTTAAATATATTTACCAAGCAAATATTTTAAAAATCAAAGTCAACCATAGAGATAGAAATCTATAGAGAGAACATAAAGTCGATTTACCGGCAAGGGTACGGAAGGAAATTACTCCAAATCGCCATATTTGGTCGCACTTAAAAGGGCCCGAAATTTGAAATAGACTCCAGTCTCGCGTCACTAGTCTGGGCATTTTGGGTATTAGTCTACATTTTAAGATTTTAGTTCCCTCTGGGAATATTATAACTCTATGGTTATTTATAACTGAATTGATGTTGGAGGTTAGAAGTTGTAAGTAAATGAAACATTTAAATAATTAACAGTTTTAACTGCAGCTGTCGAAAGCTATAGAAATCAATGAAATCAAGTTTATACATTAAATTATGTTAAAGTTTGTTTCTACTGTCGAATATACAACGTGCTAATGTCGAATTAAGTGTAACTTTCATTTTTTATTTCATTTCGTTTATGCTTTCAAGTAATTAATATGTATGATTATAGTTAGTTAAGTTTACGTACTTGGAGTTGTTTGTTTGATTATACGTTTGATTATGTGAAAATGAATTAATATAGAGAATAGAAGTAAAAAAATCGGTGCGTTAAATTCGCACCGCACAACTTTCCGTTCGTAAAAGTCATTTTGATGGGAAAGTTGAAATTCTGTAAATTTAATGATATCAAAACATAAACAATCTCATTTCCACTTTCCGATCAAAATTACTTTTATGATCGAAGAGTTCTACGAAATCTTAGTAGATACGGTCGGAAAGTTACTTATTTTGTATGATCAGCATTGTGCTGGTCGAACTCGTATACTGATTTATTTAATTTCGATGACGTTTAAATGTCAATTTCAATATTAATGACGATGCCTTACTACCTTACTAGCAAATTTATATTTTCAATTTCGAGTGTCAGTGTGCTGGAGAATCGGAAATTATTATTTTGACAGCAAATAGCTCCCTTCCTTACCGGCCGATGTTCTTTGTTTTACTCCAGGAGTGCCAGTTGCCCAGAATTTTGCACACACATCACTCCAAAAACCTCTTTTTCGGACTCAGGCAAACTAGATTTGTGGAGATCCGTCGAAAACCCGACTACGAAATTTTGCCCGATTACATATCTTTCCTAACTATACCTTCGGTAAGTCGGAAAGTAATAAAATAGAAAATGTGGTGCTTGTGTGCCCACGAATTAATTAACCTGCGCATTTATGATAAACAGTGACAATTACGCGTGGTAACCAAATATGCATACAGAGTGTCCAAAAAAGACGAAACATTAAAAAATTACTTTAAGTATCTAAAGCAGTGATTCTCAACCACTGTGTCGCGGCAATTTAGTGTGCCGCGAGATTATTGAAGTGTGCCGGCCTGGGCCACCAAATTTTCAAATTATTGAAAGTGTACCATGAGGAAAAAAATGTTGAGAATCACTAATCTAAAGTTTCATTACAAATATTTCTTTGTGCTATTTCGTAATTTTCGTAATTGTTTTTACGAAACACGCTGTAAAATTTCTGTATTATGTATTTGTCTTTATTTTTTTTTACAACTAAATTACTTAATGACTTTATTTACTAAAGAAACAGTTTTATTTTGAAATATGTATTTATTTATTTATATTCTTTCCTTATTGCTGGTTGTGTCCGTATATAACTGAATTACAGAGTGATCCAAAATGAATGACAACTGGTTCCGTTGACTATTAGTGCCGCCATTACTGATTAAGCCACGTTCATACTTATAATCTGATGGTTCCAATCTTCTGCAATCTCCAATAATCTTCTATAATCATTTGCTCTACTATATGGTCCATAGGTGAGATCATAGAGTTATAATATTCATAGAGGGAAAGTATTCGACCAAATGTCATATCACTGGTCAGCCAAATTCTAAAACCCTAAACTGTAGGCTGCCCAAAGCACATGCGTAGCCCAATGCGAGACTGGAGTCTATTTCAAATGTCGTTCCTTCCCCTTCCCATTGGCTGATAAATCGACGTTTTCTTGTCTGGCTGTCATTCATTTTGGAACACGCTATATATTATTTAATGTAATTACGCCGTAAACGAACACCAAGAGCGAGCAATAATCAAATAAGCACAAGCAAAGCAAATGTGAATGAAATGAGGAATGAGGGAAAGGTCCAAGGTTTCTAATTAGACATCAAAGTAGGTTTAATGAAACCGAATCCGGCAGCAGCTACCACCAGCTGTTAGACAGCGCAACCTAATACATTTATGTTTATAGACACGAAGATTCTTAATTAATTAATGCCAAAGTCTCTTGATTTTCCTGATGTACCTATCTACATATTCAAATATTCCACAAAAGACTAAGCGGGGGCGTTCTTATGTAAATATCTTGTATACAATCTTGTTATGATAATTGTCTTGACTTTGATTTATTTTATATGTTTCATATTTGATTGTAATTGCCCGAAAGCAATTGACCGAAATTTCAATTCCGCGGAAGGATATAGTTGCCCGAAAATGAAATTCCCCGAATTACAATTGACCAAAATGAGAATTGCCCGAAAATTCAAAAACCAAACCAAGTAGACTAAAACCATGTACGTTTTGTATGTTTACCACTAACATCTTGTTAACCCCCTTTCAAGCCACTACCTTACCCCTTACTAGCCACCCAAACCGAACTGGGTTAACAAAATAATATTTTCGGGCAATTCTCATTACGGTCAATTGTAATTCGGGGAATTTTATTTTCGGACAACTATCCTTTCGGGGAATTGTTATTTCGGTCAATTGTTTTCGGGCAATTTTCCGGGTCCCTTCATATTTCATATGTCCTGACCCAAGAGTTATAATACTAATATACAAGAGGGGTTTACGGAAACTAAACTCGATTGGCATTCAAGTCAATTCAGGGCCGCGCCCGAGAAATTTTTAAACTAGGCGTGAAAGTCGGCGAAAAGTACATGACATCATTGTCTATTACATGTCCGTCCGTAAGGACAGAACACATTAGCGGAAAGTTCTCGCCGTGCTGGCTCCGCCTCCCATAGTTTCATATTCGCTTCGTTTCGTCTGGTTGAGAGAGTTACAACTGTAACCATGGATACGTATATAAACAGAGCGACAACTTGTAGCTCGTTATGTTTCCTCCTTACTATTTGGCAAGTAATAGACAAGGATGTCACTATAAACTTCTCGCTGGCGAAAAGTTCTCGCTCGGAGTTTCAAAATTCAACAAATGGTTTCTGTAAACCACTTAGGTGTATATCTTAAAAAAAACCGGTTTCGGTAATTGTTTTAGAAATTCCATTTATAGCTGTAAGGTCGGGTCGACAGAAGCAACAAAAACCCGGAGAGGGCGTGGTTGGCGCTACTTTGCTTTTTAACGTAGATTTCTGTTAAAAAGTATCTCGGCGGGAAATTCAAATCTTTCTAACGGAATAATATTTTAATATCTTAATAATTTGAAAATGAACATATAGTCAAACAATTTGACAAGTAACAACGAACACACCAAAAAGTTAGCTCGTTCTAGTTTGGTTCAGTGAATGTACACGCTAGCTTGAAACTGCTTGGTTGAATCTTTAAATACTGCAGCAAAATTTCCCGGGGTTTTTGTTTGCGTCTGTCGACTGTTTCCTTAACCAATGTTCTTGTGGAGACACCCCGTATAATATTGAGATGGGTTATAATTATTTATTAAGAGACAAATTATCAAACTGCATCGAATGCTAAAAATTGTGACTCAATTTCTAGACATTCTAACCTAAAATCATTTTATTTTCGGATGCTTGAATAAAAGTTTTTTCTTTTTTAGCCATTTAACGTCCACTGCTGAATATAGGCCTCTTCTAAATCCTTCCATTCTTTCCTGTCCTGTGCTCTTCCTATCCATTGTCTTCCTGCTACTTTCCTGATATCGTACTCCCATCGCATTTGTGGTCTTCCTCTACCTCGCTGTGTTCTTTGTGGTCTCCAGCGAATTATTTTGTTTGTCCATCATTCTGTGTCTTGTCTTGCTATAAAAGTATAGTTATTAAATTCGACGAAAACCTCTCTTTGTTCGATTGATAAATATATAACGACGATTTGGTGGACAATAACTTCCTATATTTTTGTGTTTTGTTTAAAAATACGCAGGTCGCTCAGGTCTGCGTGTAACGTAAATATAAAATGCAAATGTGGGGGAAAATGAAAAAGTTGTTATTTCATTATAATTATAGCATCGCGTGGTAAATATGTGCGTGATGCACGACACGTTATTATACAATAAATGTTTACACAAACATTAGGTATATTAAAGAATACGTAATTGTACTACACGGAAAACGACAAGTTTACACATGAGACACGTGTAAATATCCATGCTAGAAGAATTGGTATTAGAAATGAATATGAATGAAGTATCTAGAGACAATTAAAAATTTAACGAAAATTGTACTAATTTACGTGATATTATCTATTTATTACAAAATTCACCAACAAACAAACAGAAATTTAAAGTAAAGAGAAACAATAGTTACGTTTCTTTTACACTAAAGTGAGTACCGGCCACTCAGTAAACTGAGTACCTATATGTTGTAGGTACTCAGATAGAGCTGCCAGATTTCTGCAGGTTGTAACTGGGCTGCCAACCTCAGATTAATTTTTTTTAAATAGTTATAAAGGCGCATTTTAAAGGTATTTAAAGCAAGGACAAATACAAATTGCATAAAAAATGTGTTTGGGCTTTTCTTCAGGTCGGGGAATCCCAGACGACTGAAGGAAGAATGAAGAGACAAAACAGCAGATTTTAGGAATATTTTATGTCGTTGGATAAAGGTCTTCTCGGGAACCAGGGATTTGACTCCCGAAACCGGGACAATCTTGGGACTTCTGGCAACCCTATACTCAGAGAATGACGTCATCAATTAAGACGACCAAATAATTCGGCAAATAATCTCTGAATCGTCTTTTAACCAAAGTGTGATCCACTCACTAAAACACAAGCTCTCAAGCAAGCTCAAATTAAGTGAGACGACTCAGTTAAACTGAGATGTCGTATGTAAAAGGAACGTGCAAGTGCAATGACGTCACAACTGAGAATTAACTGAGATTTCGTGTAAAAGGAACGCGACTAATGTAATGCAAACACTAATTTGTGTTTAAGTTACGCATTTGTGATGTGATGAAAATGTCGTTATCACTTGTTTAATGTCAGAGGTAAATGTGGAATTTGTGTTTTCATATTCCTTACTTAAGTTTTCTTGTGGATTTGGGTTTTTGATGCATATACATATTATAAACAGAAATGCTTAACAATCGCAATGGTTAAAACTCTGGGTGGTGTTCATGAGTCATCTGATATCGCAAAAATTCACCCTCTTAATTTGTATCTACCAATTATTTATTTGAACTCATTCTAATAGTTTTTACCTAAGACCTGGTTCATGATTGACATAACATAGACATGACATAAACGTAGAACATAACTTGC
The DNA here is from genome assembly GCA_030264535.1 of Liometoxenus newtonarum. NCBI lineage: Eukaryota > Metazoa > Arthropoda > Insecta > Coleoptera > Staphylinidae > Liometoxenus > Liometoxenus newtonarum. The sequence goes on from JARJEB010006324.1 coordinate 14,312, forward strand.
AAAATAGAAACATACAACATGCTATACTACGGTTCACAATGACACGTAAAATAACATAACCGTAGTATAGCATTTTGCATGTTTCTACTTCCCAGGTTATGTTCTATGTCTACTTCATGCCTATGTTATGTCAGTCATGAACCAGGCCTAACAGTAAAATAAATCCTATTGCTTGAAAAACAATGAAAAACTGCAAACTTGACTTTAATTCACACACAGTGAAAACTTTTCGCTAATTGAGATGTTCCATGTCAGCAGGTGACAGGTTTGACCATTATTTCATTTTTACAATAAACAGCTGATCGGGATAAAGATGGCGGAATAAACATACACCTCCAGCACATCAATGGTCATCGCGCTCATTCAATGCTCATTCGCATTCGGCTCATCTTGCAACGCAGTCAAGTTCCGCATGAAAAGCTTGACAATGAAAGTATAACCTTTTAAATAACCTGTGAGGTTATTTTTACGTTTTCCTCTTAGTTTCCCTTAACTTTTTCTGGAATCACGAAGACGAAATGCAATGCAAGTTGAGTCGAATAACCAATGAGCGGGATGACCCTTGATTTGATTGAGGTGTACGTTTTTTCCTCCATCTTTAATTAGCTCCGTGACGTAGCCATGACGTAACGTGGAACATCTGGATATGTTTTGTTCTTACAATCAAAAATAATTGTCATACCTACATTTGTCATACGTTTTTCAGCCTGTACTATCAATTCGAGAAACAAAATTCCGGTCCGAGTGTGACCGACAGTTGTTAGTTTGTCTGCCTACCATAAAAATTCAAATGTTTCAATTCTCTTGAATTTTCTTCTAGCAGTAGGACTTATGTTACTGTTGCAAACTCTTAGAATGACTTAAAAAATGTAAATACCAATTAAGATTGTAATTTTTTCTTTGCAAAATTTGCAACCCAAAATTTTTAGCATGTAAATCCTAATGGGAGATCGTTAAAAATCCCACTGTACACTACAGATGTAGCAGGAACATTGTATTATATACAGAAAATTGTATTTCTTAAATGACAAATTTCTTTGTTTAAATTTAAATTATTTCAGATTTGTTTTAAATGTTGACTTTTCTTTTTCTCTATTTATTCGCTTGTTACACTTGCGGATTGCCGCAATTAATTATCCACTTATAAGTATACCCAATTTATTCCTTTCAAATGTCTCTTCTTATTATATTTTTCCTTTTCGTTTTCCTTTTTCTTCTTTGTTTTCGGTGTTTCCGTTCATTTGTGACATTTTTCTCTGTAACCCATCTGTCCTGGCCCAATTTCGTATACCTACGGGCGGGCTACGTTGTATTCTTGGGTTGTTGCTGTATACTGTGCGTTTTTTTAAGACCTCCCATAAGGATTTACATGGTAATAATTTTAGACCGTGTAAATAAGCCTCCTGCAATAAATTTTACATCCCAAAAAAGTAACATAAGTTTTATTACCTACTAGAAAAAATAAAGAAAATGAAAAAAAAAATTGAGAAATTTAAATATTTTGTGGTAGGCTACCACACTTACAGTTTGATTTACATAATGTGAGCTCAGGCAAAAATTAAAATGTTTGAATTTGCTTTAATACCTATTTTTTGAGTTACAAGGCTTTTTTGACTATTATAATCAATCAAAATATTTTAAAATGGGTTTGCTTTGGTTTATTTTGGTTTGTTTTGGTGTGGTGTAGTGTTTTTGGTTTGGTTTTAAGAGTGAGATTTGTTGCGTTGTAAAATTTGCAGCAGGACACCCATTAAGACGGCCTAAAGTTTTTACCATGTAAATCCCTGGGGGAGATCTTAAAAGAAAACGCACTGTATACTCAACATACTGTAAAATGCACTGTAAACCGCTTAACCGCGCATGTATACACAAAGCGTTCTGTAAATGACATATAAATAATTCAAGTGCACAACACATATCTACCTAAATTTTATGAAAACGTCGCAACGTTGACGTCGTCATATATTTCAAGTTCGTTCCCGCAGGTCTTAACAAGTAAGGAAGAGAAAAGTAACTTTATGCAACTTCCTACTTACTTTTTCCCCACACGCTAAAACATATAGCAGTGTATACAGGGTGTTTTAAAAAGTATCTCCAAAAGTACATACAATACTGTATCACGGATAACAAAGATAAATAAACATTCCGAGAGATTTTCGGAATTTTCGGTATATGTTATTGCCTGTTTGTTTCTTGGTGAAACATTGAGGAAACCTTGTGTGTCGAATGAACTTTTATAAACTTTCTGCTTTTTTTGTATGTCACTGGCCACAATGCCCTCAATGGGAATTCAACTTTTCCTAATATTCTTTTCTGTTTATTAACTAACTACATTTGCTTTTCTACGTGTTTTGTTTGGATTAAGTACCTTTTTCACCGCAACCCGTTTTGTTCGTGAATGTTGGAAGCCTCAGCGAATGCACGAATACGATTTGAAGATGAAAAGGTGTACATGAGCCAACGAAATTATATCGTCATTCGCAATTCTTATCATTGCCTACCTAACGGTGGTGTGCACAAACTTAAAATGTAACTGATATTCTAAATCCAAATTATTTTTTTCCGCCTCTACTGTTGCGCCATCTACAACATCCTAAGAGGGCAAAGTCAGCTGATTTGCCATTGCGTCAAAATTTTAAAACATTCGGGTGTGCCAGTGCACACCCGGCACACCCTGTGAGCACGCCTATGGCTATAGTTCTGGTAAAGAATAGACTAGATGCCGCGTAGACGCGATTTGTTTGTGTCCAACATACACAAACCGTGCTGTACCCAGATTTTCGTCAAACATGATTGAATTACAAAGTCTTAATCTACCCCGAATCTCTACGAATGCCCAGATTTTTCAAATCGATACAACCCGTCATGGTCAGTGTTCTTGGCGCTGCAGAATGCTCAGAATCCAAAGCGAACAACAAAAAATACTGCTTTAAGTGTTAGCACGTAAAGCTTCTAAGCGTACATCACAAATACAACCATGGAGAGACTATACGCATTACCCAGATTTTCGTCGAACACGATCGATTTATAAGTTTCAATCTAGCCCGAATCTCAACGAATGTCCAAATTCTTTAAATCGAAACAATGCGTCATAGTCAGTATTCGTGCTGGACGCTTAGGCGCTCTTCGGCGCTTATAAGCGCTTGAAACATGTTGGCTTTGGAGAAGTGAGCGCTTAGAACAACAAAAACTAGTACTATAACCGCGAGCGCGTAAACCGTCCGTCAAAGCGTACGTCACGCAAATACAGCCATCTGAGGTGACTACAGTTTTGCTGATGCGTCAATATTATCCGATTGTCGATGTATAACAGGATATATACACTGCAAATTGCAATTTATCTTAAACGCTGACGGTTTCTGAGATTCGAGACACGCTGAGCGATGAACGATTAACAAATACCGAACCACATTCGACCATAAACGTTCATTCGGCAGTCGTGATAATCCCTACGCGGATTTCCATCGTCACATGTGTTTGAAGCAGTTTGGTATCAACGAAATTACGAAATATGCGGCGCACTTTATTCATATCTCATGACTCAACGTACGAACGTCGGAGTAATCGCTCATGTTCCTGCGGTGTTGGTGTTAATTAAATTTTAGATGTAACGCACAAAAGTGCTCCGTTTTGTTTTAATTCCGTTAAAGTATATTAATTATTAGAGATTTTTACGATGAAAGATTCAATTATGAGATGTCTGTGCTTTTCATCGCCAGGAAAAGATAGTCACGGTTATCGCACAAGCAATCCCGGCACATATATTCAAAAACGCACCAGTGGTTACACGAGTGGCGACAGTGTATGTGGTACTGAAAGAAATAATAACAGTGGCAGTAATAAAGCAATGAGTGAGACGAGATATAGTCGGATGAGCGCCAATGGTGATATTATTATGGCGCAATTTAGGCGGAATACTTCTAAGACCCAAACGCCGAACTACTATCAGCAACGTATCATCTCCATGGTATTGTTTTATTTTTTTTGCGGTTACATCACCTAACCTAGCATAACCTACATGACACTGACAGAACGCTGTCTGTATCATTTGCGAGTGAGGCAAATAAACAAAATAGTCGAATTGGTATAGTATAGTATAGTCGGGTTGGTGTGAGATTAAGATATAAGAACTGAGGTTAAAGCTGTTCTGGATATCTCTATTACATAACCTAATCTAAGCAAGTTTGTACATATATGTAAGGTTATTCGGAACAGCTGATGGATGCTGTCAAAGTGCCAACCAGCATAGTTGTTTTTGGAGTTATTATTTTATCTTTCTCATACATTACTTTTTAAAATTTGCTTTCATAATAAAGCCATTCTAGTACTGAAAGCGGTTCGTTAAGACATCTATCCTTCTATATCTATCATATACAATGCTTTAAGATTCTCTTAAGAGACAGTTCTAGATGGAAAATTGGAGGCAGAATAGGATAGACAAAGCTAGCAATATACTTTTTAAAGCAACCATGACAGAAAATTGGAGGCAGAATGGGATAGAAAAAGCTAGCAATATACTTTGAAGTATGAAATGCCAATATTGTGTGAAATATCAATATTT